>JAXCLQ010005036.1:0-40013 GCA_035584115.1 Cedrela odorata
TATATATATATATATATATATATAAAGCAAAATATCTATACAAAAAGTATACTAAATTATAGTGTGGCCTAAATCTTGACATTTTAGTCAAATAAGTCCATAATTCAACTAAAACAATCTAACAAATTCAAAAATTTTGAACTGCAAAACATAAATAATTCATGTCAACATGATTTTCTCATTTTTCCTCAATTCAAGATGCATGGATAATAAAAATTAAAACTCTAATACTTTGCACCATAAAATAAATTAAACATATATTTTGAACATAGTGTATAAGTGTGCGCAAAGATTTACTCAAAAATTTAACTTAATTTTACTAACTTCAACAATCTAGAAAGAATATAAAAATGAGTGATACCTAATTTTCAACCACCAAATGTCAACATAATTTTTATTTTTTTCATGGAAACAAATTTGTTTATGTTGAGTCCTATGTTATAGAGACACCCTTGCTTCAGAAAATTTCAAGATGGGATAGATCAATACCGCTGCAATTCTAGTATCACCTGCAAGATGAACACTAGTTAGAGGAATTGGTTGCTCAACGAAAATTCTTCGATGTCTAAGTTATTTCTAGGGTTTTCTATAATTCTTCATAAACCAGAATATGAGTAAAATGTTTTAGGCAATATATATATATATATATTGGGGCGGTTTTTCTTTTAGAGAGTGGTTGTGAAGTCTTTTGGGCAACATAATAGTAGGGGAATTTTTTTTATCTCTTCCCTTTATTTATAGTTTTATGTTTTTATTTTTTGTGTTAATAGGAATCTGACTCCTGTGAATGTTGATAAAGTTGTTTTTCAGTAAAAAGCTTATGTATAGTTCTTCTAGAACTCTGTTAGATTAAAGCTTATTCCCCTGTTAAAATCAGGAGTATAGCTCCTTTAAGAGTTTATTTTAGTTGTATGTCTTGTATAGACAAACTTATTATCCTAATCAAATACGAATCTGGATGAGCAGAGGACGGTTTTGATTTTTTGCTGAAGCGGACCTAGATGAAAACGAACTAGAGTTCATACCTGTTCCCGGTTGTTTTGCATATACCCTTAAGGTATGTGATGAAGGTAACTTAATTGAGGAGGTTTGAAACCGAGAAGCCCAAATGCTGCCTTGAGTCCTTAAATAATTTTCGTATGACCAGAAGTGAGATACTTCTGCTGACATGAAATATGATTGGGTTGATGATAAAATCAAGGGCCAACATTATAGTTACTACAATAACAGTTTCTATGAAGTGATTCATGAACTCGAGCTGGTTGTACGTGGTATATACACGTTTGTTACGTCAAGATTTGTGCTTCTCCTCGAACCAAAAAAGTTGCAGAATATATATCTTATGGTGACGCTTGTTTAATCAAGTTTGATTACCATTTTTTACTAGCCAATTACAGTAACACGAGTGACCAGAACCATTCTTGCGAACTTCTTCGTCTTGTCTTCTTCTTTTGCAAGTTGACAATTTGGTAAAGACATCAGCTCTAGACTTAAAAGAGCCACCGATATATCACGTTAACAGAACTAATGAACCAATCAATATTTGCCTCAGAAATTTCTAGGCAGATGTTATCAAACGCGTAAAATGAACACAATCTCAAATGAAATTTTAGTATAATACGCTTTTAAGGGCTTTATTTATGAATTTTAAAAATAATATATTAGCCTTTTGTCTATTATATCTCACATTTTGTGCAAAGGCTCAAACCATCGTTCTATCATGTTGCTGAAATGATAGTAGTTATATCGAGAGAGAGAAATATATTCGGGTAATTAATCTGGTAATACACCAAATTAAACAAAAGAACAACACCGCCTACTTTATAAAGGCCATACATGCCTTAGTTTAGCCACTTCACCATACCTGCAAAGGCATTGACATGGCATATGCATAGAGTAACTTAGGAGGAATATCCTGTATTAGAATTACTGAAAGATAGGTTGAATTTCAAAAGACTGACATGTTTAAAAAGATATCTAGTTGTCAGAGTTCAATGAAACAAATATAAAGACAGCGGAAGTAATCAAAAATAGGCATGGATACCCCATTTTACTTCTACCTGGTTAACAAAATTGTCATAACTGACCTATAAAATTCAATGCAGCAAATATGAAGAGAGCCGAGGGAAAACAGAACAAACCTAGACTCTAGTATAAAAAGTTATATCCAATAGCTGGGTGTATGTCCCCTTGCAATAGCAAACTTTCTTGGCCTAATCATGTAACGTTTCTTCTTGCTGTCTTTCTCCAGCGCAAAGCTCAGTTAAAGAATGAGTGTGTTAGGTTTCCTATACATTCAATTTTCAAAGAAGAGACTATACTAAATTAGATTTGGTAAACAAGTTTAGGTTCCACCATTTTAATATTCATATAGATATAAACTTGGCATTCCTCAAAAATAACAATTAACAATTAAGTACTTTTATTTTTACTAACATGATAGTTAGATATGTGAGTAAGACAGGTGGTTAGAAATCAGTTATACTTAAACTATTAAGTTGTTAACAGTTAGTTATTTTCGGTTATAGCTGGTTATGTCGTTCTTGATTATGGTATTCTTGTATTCAATCCTTGTAAGTTAGATGATCTTAGTATAAATAGAGAAGATATAGCTTACGTTGAAAGGAGAGCTTTCTAGTGAGAAATAGAAGCGTGTAGAGAGAGAAACAGATTACAGAGAGATAGTTAATGTATTGAGTGTTTTTTTCCTTTCTCTTTTTATACATTCTTGAGTTACAGCTGAATGAAACCAAAGGGAGTTGTTCTTGGGTTGCGAATGTAGGTCCTCAGTGGCTGAACCACGTAAATTGGTTCTTGTGTTCATCTTCTTTACATTGTTTTATTGTTTTATGGAGAACTTAATTCTTTCTTGCATTGGAGCGACCCATAGGCGCTCGCTTTCGCGTCTTGAGAGATTAAATCTGTTGACATTCAAGATTGTCATTTCTTAGTCTGTTAACATCGATGCACCAACAATTGGTATCAAAGCTTGGTATAGAAATCAGATGGCACATCTTAAGTTCTATATTGAGAAGTTTAATGGTAAAAACGACTTCAATCTATAGAGGATCAAAATAAAGGCATTACTAGTTCATCAAGGACTTAAAGATGCACTCTTGAGTGAAGATAAGATACTTGAATCATTAACAAATAAAGAGAAGTAAGAAATATTGAATAAAGCACATAGTGCTTTAGTCCTAAATCTTAGAGATGGTGTTCTCAAAGAGGTATCAAAGAAAACAACAGTAGATGGTCTTTGGGGAAAACTTGAAGAAATGTACATGACGAAATCCCTTGCTAATAGACTTTACAAAAAAGGGAAATTGTACATTTTCTTACAAGTGAAGTGGCCAATATTAAAGTGTAAGAGTGATCTATGGCTTAATCATGCATTAAAACTCTTAAATTTTTCACGCATAACATGCACAAATTAAAACATATATCTAAGATATGTTAAAATCAAGGTAAAGGATCAAGCATACCTTGTCTTAACTTGATGAATTGATGAAGAATAAGCTTAAAACTATAAGCTCTCTTCAATCTATACCACCAAATGCGTGAAAGGAAGCTTGGCCAAAATAGAGAGAAATTTTTCTTTTTAATTTAAGCTAATGGATGTAACTTCTCTTTTCCAATTCAATTTAATTAGATTTTAAATCTCTTTTATACTTGGACCCCTTGGCAAATACTTAATTAATTATGTAAACCCTTTACAAAATTAATAATTATAAATTTTTCATCCTTTAACCATTAAGGAAACTATTTGTATTAGCGGAACATTAATTTATAATTAATTGTGCAAACTTTTTACAAAATTAATAATTACAAATTTGTCTTTCCTTAACCATTAAGGAGACTATTTGTATTAGTGCAACATTAATTCATAATTAATATAAGGTTATGAAAAAATAATTTTCCATAACAATTTTGTCCTTGAATAATTAATGTTATCCATTGAACATGTAATTTACATTAAATTATATAAAAGTATAAAAAGATTAATTCTTTAATAACTTAAAAATTTTCTAATATATATATATATATATTGGCCCCATATTATCCCTAAAAGTGTTAGCCCTCATCTGGATAATATTTAACTCTCTCCCATAGGTTCCTAACGCACAAGGATATTGGTGTGACCATGAAGGTTCATTGTGAATTAGCCTTGAGTCGTATCCGAACTCTTCGAATTTGAACTATTCAACAAATTCAACGACTGTGGGTAATATCTAGCAATGTGTTACAACCCTTAAGCCATAATAAAAAATTTATTCAACAAACCTTACTCTGATTGCATATATCGTGTGGATAAAATCTTTTTGTTGTCCAATCCTAATCGAGGAAGGGTTCATGGATGTCAAAATCCAAATATCAATTCTTTCACGAAATGTCGATCAATATGTTTTGAACTCTCCTACATGAACTTTTTGTGTGGGTTTTTAAAATTTTGCTCTGACTAGAGACTTTTAATTTCAGATATTTATCAATACTCGTCTAAGAACTTGACCCAACGAAAATCAGCGAAAACTCTCACTTAAATTATCAAGCTAATAAATCTCATCTTGATCATCATCTTGAGGCTCATATGAATAACGCATAACCAAACTGGCTTTTTTACAGGACATGGCTAGTCCCGTATGCATACACCATATAAACCATAAGTATCCATATAAGCTTCGACTTTGATGTCTCGGGTCAAAAGATCTTTTTGCACACTAGTATAATCTAATGATAAACCATTGACTACATGCATGCCAAGGGATTTTTTGTTATTTGTTCATGTTCGAAAAATAGTTCTATAACTATTTCTCTATACTAATGCTCTTATAATATGACTCTCATTATCACTCGTACTAATATTATCTTATGATATTCATCGGCAATATTTAGTATGCCTACTATAAGATATGGCTGCTCAATTAATATCACGTTCATAAAAAAACGACTTTGATAATTTCATTTAACTATTAAATGAATTATTTGGACAATTTACATACATACTTTATTAAATAACATGATTCAATAAAAAAAGTAGCCTACATATGTGAATAAAGAACTCTTCTTTCATTGATAATATAAAATAATACAATATTCATAACCTTGAACCCCGACAACACGAATGGGTTCTAGAGCATACACTAACATAAAGAACATTTGAATGAATTCAATAGTATCATCATGGATCTTGAAAATATAGGTGTAAAATTTGAAGATGAAGATTAAGCCATGCTATTGCTCAGTTCACTTCCAAATTCATATGAGTATTTTATGGATACATTGACTCTTGGAAAAGAAATCATCTCTATGCAAGATGTCGAAGTAGCATTTAATCCTAAGGAATTGAAGAAGAAAGGTGAAATTAACGATGTGGGAAATGAACATGGTGAAGTATTGGCTGCCAGAGGAAGACCTAAAAAGATAAATAGAAAAGAAAAGAATTAACATAGATCAAAGTCTAGAAACAAGAAATTCAAATGTTTTCTATGCCATAAAGAAATGCATTTCAAGGGAGATTGTCCTGAGAGAAAGAACAAAGGTAAAGACTCAAAGAGTAACAATGGAAATGTAACAATAGCCTTTGAAGATAATGATTCATCCTATAAAGGTTATGAAGTAGAAAAATTGTTCATTGCCTTAGACAAAATAACAGAAGGTCAATAGATTATGAACTTTGGATGCTCTTTTCACATATGCCCTCATAAATCATCTTTCATTACTTATGTTTCGAGTAGTGGGGGAAGGTTTTAATGGAAAATAACATGGCTTACAATGTAGTTGGAACATGATCTATCAGATTAAAAATGACAAATGGTTTAGTCTATAAATTGCAAAATGTTAGACATGTTCCTGAACTAAAAGGGTACTTAATCTCATTAGGAAGCATGAATAATGAGTTATATGTCTTAAATGAGGAAATCATAACATGATTAGTAGCAGTTTCTTTAAACACTAATATTGAAAGAACAAAGCTATGGCACTTGAGAATGGGACATTTAAACCAAAAGGGGTTAGAAAAACTTAGAAAGAAAGGGGTTCTTCATACTGACCAGATTAAGGAATTGATTTTTTGTGAAGAATATGTATTAAGAAAATCTCATAAGAGTAAGATTTACTAAGGGAGAGCACATAAGTAAAAATGCATTGATTATATCCATGCAGACCTTTGGGGGCCATTATAGAAAGTGTCCATGGGAGGGGGTAGACATTTTATGTCAATCATAGATGACAATACTAGAAAGTTATGGGTGTATGTTTTGATATCGAAAAAGCAAGTATTTAAACCTTTAAACTTTGGGGAATATTTGAGGAGGACCAAATTGATAGAAGGGTAAAAACATTAAGAATTGATAATGGCCTTGAATTTTGCAATAACAAATTCAATGATTTCTGTAAAAGAGAGGACATAACAAGACATAGAATAGTCAGAATGACACCCCAACAAATGAGGTAGCTGAGAAAATGAACATGACCATTGTTGAAAGGTTAGGTGCATGTTAATCCATTCAAAGTTATCAAAGAAATTTTGGGCAGAAACACTGGTCACAACTGCATTCTTGATTAACAAGAGCCTTTCAAAGGCTCTAGAAGGAAGTAACCAAAAGAGAAGTAGTCTAGAAAAAGTACAAATTACCAGAACTTAAAGATTTTTAAGTGTCCGGCATATGTACATAACAGGCAAAGGAGGTTAAAACCTAGAGCTTTTAAGGGTATCTTCTTTGGGTACCTTGAAAGAACCAAATGATACAAAATTTGGTGCACTTATCTAAACCACCTAGGGCAATTCTCAGTAAGGATGTTGTGTTTAATGAATCCTATATGTTGGATTCAAGAAAGCATATAGCTGAACAACAAATAGAAAAAACTTTATACTATGAGATCATAAATGTTCCAAGTCATGATATGGTTTAGTTTGAGGTAAAGCCAACACCATAAACATAAGAAAATAGACCTAATGCTGAAACTGGTATAACAGAAGAACAATCCTAGAGAGATAACTACTAGTTGACAAGGGATAGACAGAAGAGAACAGTAAGACCTCTTATTAGGTATGGTTATGCATATTTAATAGCATATGCCTTAAACACCATGGAAGAATTCATTGGTAGTGAGCCTATAACATACAAAGAAGCAATGCAATGCAATGCAAGCAAAAAGAATAATGAATGACAGCTATGAATGATGAAATAAGCTCTTTAATAAAGAATGAAACATGGTACTAATACATAAACTTGAAAATAGAAGGACAATGGGAAGCAAGTGGATATACAAGCTGAAAGAAGGTGTTACAGTTTTTGAAGCAAGTGGGCACAAAGTCAGGTTAGTGACAAAAAAATTTTCACAAAGAGAAGGCATAAACTACACAAAATCTTCTCACTAGTAGTCAAATACAGCTCAATAAGAGTGTTGTTAACACTAATAGCAATTCAAAATTTAGAATTAGACCATATGGATGTTAAGACAGTCTTTTTGCATGGAGAACTTGAGGAAGAAATCATAATAGAACAACTACAATGTTTTGTAGTACCAAGAAAGGAGGATCATGTATACTTGCTTAAAAGGTCTCTCTATGGTCTTAAGCAATCGCCAAGATAATGGTATAAAATGTTTGATGAATTTATGGTAAAAAATCAGTATAAAAGAAATAGTTATGATTGTTGTGTGTATCATAGGTATATTGGAGATGAAAAAGCATTTTATCTTCTACTTTATGTAGATGATATTTTAATAGCTAGTGAAATGAGATATGAGATATTGAAACTTAAAGAAAAACATAAGGCATAATTTGAGCTGAAGGAATTGAGAGACGCTAAAAGGATTATAGGCATAGACATAAGAAAAAACAGAAGCTTTGGAACTTTGTTTGTGTCCCAAGAGAATTATATCAATAAAGTGCTTAAAAGGTTTAGAATGGTGATGGCAAAACCAATTTCAACTCCTCTAATAGCTCATTTTCGACTTTCAAGTAAAAACAGCCCTAGATATAAACAAGATAAACTTTAGATGAATGCAATGTTATACTCAAGTGCTGTAAGTAGCCTAATGTATGCAATGATTTGCACAAGGCTTGACTTAGCATTTGCAATGAGCATGGTGAACAGATACATGGCAAACCCTGGGAAAAGGCATTGAGAGGATGTAAAGTAAGTATTAGGATACTTGAAGGGATCTTCTAAAGTTGGTTTAAGATATGAAAATGATCTCAGATATGGTTTGAAGCTATAGGGATTTGTAGATGCTAACTTTATAGTTGATATGAATAGAAGAATATATGTGATAAGATATTTGTTTACATTGTGTGGATGTATTATAAGCGGGAAATCTACACTGTAACACATTGTAGCTTGGTCAACAACTGAGTCTGAATACATTGCTGTAGCAAAAGCAGTTAAAGAAGTTAAATGGTCGTAGAGGCTGATATTAGAATTGAGATTACAGCTAGACTCAATATGCATTTTATGTGACAATCAAAGTGTTATACATTTGAGTAAGAATCAAATGTATCATAAAAGAACAAAGTATATAAATGTGAGATTTTATTTCATAAGGGATGAAATTGTAAATGGAGTAGTGAAGCTTGAAAAGGTACATACAAGTGACAATGCAACAGATATGCTTACAAAGTCAGTTTCAGTAGCTAAATTTTAACATTGTTTGAAATTAGTTGCTGTTGAGGAAATAGAATGAAACTCAAGCTTAAGGTAAGAACAACTAGGTGATTTGTAACTGAGGTGGAGATTGTGAGGAAGACAGGTGGTTAAAAATCAATTACACTTAAATTGTTAAGTTATTAACAATTAGCTATTTTTGGTTATGGCTGGCTATGTCATTCTTGATTTTGATATTCTTCTATTCAATCCTTGTAAGCTAGATGATCTCACTATAAATAAAGAAGATATAGCTTATGTTGAAAAGAGAGCTTTCTAGTGAGAAATAGAAGTGTATAGAGAGAGAAACAAAGAAGAAGAAACAAAGCACAAAGAATAGTTGATGCACTGAGAGTTTTTTTTTTCCTTTCTCTTTTTATACATTCTTGAGTTATAGCCGAAAGAAACCAAAAGGAGTAGTTCTTGGGTTGTAGATGTAGGTCCCTAGTGACTGAACAACGTAAATTGCTTCTTGTGTTCATCTTTTTTACATTGTTTTCTAATTTTACAAAGAACTTAATTCTTTTTTGCATTTGTTATTAATTAGTTGAGAGATTGACTATATTGACATTCAAGATTGTAGTTTCTTAGTTTTTTGATATCGATACACCATTCAAGATTATAATTTCTTAGTTTGTTAACATCGATGCACCAACAAACTATTTATAGAATGCTTAGATTAGAGTTGCACATTTGGAGAAATAGGGTAGATGTAGGTTCCTATCCCCATCCCCATCCCTATCCCTATTTGGAGGAAAACAGGGATGGAAAATTTTGAGGGGAGGTATACTATCTCCAACTCTAGTTCCCCATTTTTTTTCATTTTTCCAATCTCAATTTTCTATTTTCTCGTTTACCTCATTATCCTTGTTTTTTTATTTATATATTTTACTAAAAATTTTAAATAAATATAATATTTTATTATAAATTTAATATAATTAAATTTTTAAATAATAAAAATATTTTTTAAAAAATGAAGTTTGTTTTAGGAAATGGGGAAATGGGGATTTGGTGAAGTGCTCTCATCCCCATCCCTATCCCTGTTTCAATTTGGGGATGAAAATTATCTCCATCTTCACCCCATTTTTTTATTTTTTCTCAAAATTTTTTCACAAATAGAGTTGGAGGAGTGGAGAAATAGGGCCGGGAGTAAAATATGCAACTCTAGTTTAGATCTATAAGAATAGCCCGAAAATCTTCTATCTTAGAAAGACAATTTCTACTCACATGGAGGGAGAAAATCTACCCATAACACCACAAGTAACTTAAAAATTAAAAACTCATAGCATCAATGAGTATCAAACTATGTTATTTTAACTGTGTTGGGTCTAAAAGAACAAATGAACCACCATGTTTTGTTTTACATTCAACTTAAGAAACCGAGGAAATTTCCTTCCAATTTCCGTAATTAAGATGCAGAGCAGAATTCATTATTTTCTCATTATGAACCCCTAAAATCCAATTAATTCTATTTCAATCAACAGCTACAATCAATTCAAGTTAAATCAGCAGAATGTTTCTCTCAATTTAATATAAGTTTGAAGTTTGGTCAATAATCAAGTGAGAATTACATACCATGGTGCCATTATTGACAAAATAAAAAAGACTTATTAAACTAATTAAATTCAAATTTTTCCTTATGTCAAACTCCCCTACTGGATAAAACTCGTCCTCAAAATTATTTTGATGGGATGGTACGTCGTAAAGACAAACTTAACTAACATAATGTTCATTATTAATCTATTCGTCTGTTGGGGTCTTATGGATAAATTTTGAAATATGTCTCTCGTAGTCGGATTGTGAGTTATAATATTATTAGTTATCATATCAAACCATGTATTATCACAGTCCTCACTTTCTAATCTTCATTAGCAAAACGGTTGTCTCCATACTCATTGTTTGATGTCATATTTCATCACTTGCTGATGCAATAACTTTTGCTACAAAACCACCTCACATTTTTATCTTTATCAGTAAAGCAGTTGTCTCCATACTCATTGTTGCATCTCATAAGTCATCACTTATTGATGTAACAAATTCTACTACCAGAGACCTCATTTTCTGATCTTCGTTAGTAAAGCGGTTGTCTTCATACTCATTGTTGTATGCCATAAGTCAAGACTTGACTACCTTGCTCTGATATCAATTAAGTCAAGATTTGACCTACTATCCTATGATACTAACTAATGTAACAGAAACCGAAGTTTGGGAAATTCTTCATGGAAAGTATAATTTTATTGATGAAAACATGATTAAACAATGATATAAACTCCCTATTTATAACAAAATAGTTATTTTTCCTTATGTAAACTCAAATCAGGAGAAGAAATACTTTCTAAATTAGAAAACTAATACCTAAACAACCCATCAAATGACAACCTAAATTGACAAAATAAAAATGTTAAACTAATTAACTTCTAATTTTGTCCTACATCATTCAATATCCACCACCTGATAAAACTCGTCCTCAAGTTTATTTTGACGAGATGAAACTTATCTAACAGAACATCCATCGTTAGTCTCTTCGTTAGAATAAATCTCTCTTGGGGTCATGCGGACAAAATCTAAAAAACAAGTGTCTTATTTACTCCTCAAAAAGGCTAATCACTCTTATATTTTGACTATTACAATTATACACTTAATTTTATAAATTAATTTAATGTGACCATCATACCCTTAATTTTTGCAGTCTCTATCTTCTAAGATTTGGTCAATTATAAATAAAATACTCTTTTATATAACTAAAATATATTTATAAAAAAATAATAATAATAACTTGACCGAAACTTGTTAGAATTATACCCTTAATTTTATTAATTAATTTAACGAAAAATTTATAATTTAAATTTTGTAACACGTTCATTCTTTAATTGAGCTTTGCGCTGGAGAAAGAGAGCAAGAAGAAACGTTACATGATTAGGCAAGAGAGTTTGCTATTGCTTGGAGACATACACCCAGCTATTGGATATAACCTTTTATACTAGAGTCTAGGTTTGTTCTGTTTTCCCTCGGCCCTCTTTATATTTGCTACATTGAATTTTATAGGTTAGTCATGACAATTTTGTTAACCAGGTAGAAGTAAAATGGGGTATCCATGCCTATGTTTGATTACTTTCGCTGTCTTTATATTTGTTTCATTGAACTCTGACAATTAGATATCTTTTTAAACATGTTAGTCTTTTGAAATTCAACCTATATTCCAGTAATTCTAATACAGGATATTCCTCCTAAGTTACTCTATGCATATGCCATGTCAATGTCTTTGCAGGTATGGTGAAGTGGCTAAACTCAAGCATGTATGGCCTTTATAAAGTAGGCGATTTTGTTCTTTAATTTGGTGTATTACCAGATTAATTACCAGAATATATTTCACTTTCTCGATATAACTACTATCATTTTAGCAACATGATAGAACGATATTTTGAGCCTTTGCACAAAATGTGAGATATAAAAGACAAAAGGCTAATATATTATTTTTAAAATTCACAAATAAAGCTCTTAAAAGCGTATTATACTAAAATTTTATTTGAGATTGTGTTCATTTTACGCGTTTGATAACATCTGCCTAGAAATTTCTGAGGCAAATATTGATTGGTTCATTAGTTTTGTTAACGTAATATATCGGTGGCTCTTTTAAGTCTAGAGCTGATGTATTTACCAAATTGTCAACTGGCAAAAGAAGAAGACAAGACAAAGAAGTTCGCAAGAATGGTTCTGGTCACACGTGTTATTGTAATTGGCTAGTAAAAAATGGTAATCAAACTTGATTAAACAAGCGTCACAATAAGATATATATTCTGCAACTTTTTTGGTTCGAGGAGAAGCACAAATCTTGACGTAACAAACGTGTATATACCTCGTACAACCAGCTCGAGTTCATGAATCACTTCATGGAAACTGTTATTGTAGTAAATATAATGTTGGCCCTTGATTTTATCATCAACCCAATCATATTTCATGTCAGCAGAAGTATTTCACTTTCGGTCATACGAAAATTAATTTAGGACTCAAGGCAACATTTGGGCTCCTCGGTTTCGCACCTCCTCAATCAAGTTATGTTCATCACATACCTTAAGGGCATATGCAAAACAACCAGGAACAGGCTTGAACTTTAATTCGTTTTCATCTAGGTCCGCTTTAGCAAAAAATCAAAACCGTCCTCTGCTCATCCAAATTCGTATTTGATTAGGACAATAAGTTTGTCTATACAATACTTACAACTAAAATAAACTCTTAAAGGAGCTATACTCCTGATTTTAACAGAGAAATAAGCTTTAATCTAGCAGAGTTCTAGAAGAACTATGCTTAAGCTTTTTATTGAAAAACAACTTTGTCAACATTCACAGGAGTCAGATTCCTATTAACACAAAAAATAAAAACATAAAACTATAAATAAAGGGAAGAGATAAAAAAATTTTCCCTACTATTATGTTGCCTAAAAGACTTCACAACCACTCTCTAAAAGAAAATACTCTTCTATATAACTAAAACATATATATTTAAAAAAAAAAAAAAATTGACAGAAACTTGTTAGACCAAAATGATGAATGGTTGAAATGTGATGGATGTTTTAAATTAGTATGTCAAACATGCTGACTAAAGTGATAATTTTAGAAACAATGAGGGCTAAAATAAAATTATTCCAACCTTTTATAGATAACCTATTATAATTTGATAACATAGTTTGCATTCTTTACATTCAATTAAGATTTTCTATTATGCATTTTATTCATTTTAACTGAAATTTGAATAACTTTGAATGTTTAAATTTGAGTATGTTTGTATTTTAAAACTGAATATAAGTATTAAGTCGTTTGTTTTTTATTTTCAAATTAAAAATATATTGAAAATTAATATCTTTATTTTTGTACCCTAATAAATTTTAATGTTAAATAAATAAGAAAAAAATGATATATATACATATATATATATATATATTAAGATTTGGCTAAAATGACGCTTTAGTTTCACTAGTCATAAAAATTAGCATGTTGGCCTTAAAAAATTTTGTTAGTTTGGATGGTTTATCCATTTTTTTAGTATAATTACTACAATAACCTTTAAATTATAATAATTGAAATAGTTAAATGTGTCAAATTATCCTTATTTTCGTCCAAATTAAACTAACAGATACAGTTTATGTGCGTATTATTGAAACCAACAAAACTAAAGTTACATTTTGCCAAACCTTAGCGGGCTATATGTCATTTTTCTAATAAATAATAAGGCATATTGAAAAAATATATATAATTTTCACATATACAAATAAATAAAAACTATGTTAGTAAATTATATTATATATAATTTTTTATGTTATATATTTATATATATAATATTAGTAAGATAATCTTAATAAATTTAAATTAGAATAAAACAAAAATAAAAAAAATAATTATCATGGTACTTTGAACATAATTACAAAATTTATCAACATATTTTCAAGATGCAATTAGCTGAAATTATACTAATAATCATGCTACTTTAAACATAATTCCAGGATCGAATTGTTCTAACTTTAAGGTTTAACAGACGCTTATGTGTAATAGCTTTAACATGTAGTGAATTTGGTGAGTTAAAATACATAATTCTACCCAATAAAATATTTTTAGGCCAAAGTTCAATTCCATGGATAATTTTAGGACTTTGCTAGTCCTTTTTAACAAACCAGTGTGTTCTCTATCTTTATTTTCTACCTTCCAATCACTAATCTCAATCCTGCAAGGCAAATCCCAGATGAGATGAAGGATAAGCAAATGGAATATTGATATATTTAATGACAATTTGCAGGTTATTATTACAAGTGAGATTAATGGAACGGGACCAAACAAGTTGCTGCCCAAATCATGATAGCTCAATCTTTTGCTATGGGTCTTTGTTAGTTCCTATGTAGCTGAAATGACGCAGTTCTTGTATCGACAGAGATTGGTACGGTGAAATGTCCAGTAATGTAATGATTTTTGTTAGTAGGATTTGGTGAAAATTAAAAAATTAAAAAAAGTCACTTGGATATTCATTTAGCAAAACATAAGAATCAACAATCATAAACAACCAAACATGCGCTCCCAACCCACATCAAAGAAAATATTTTCTTTTGATTGAATGGTATGAAAATAATGGATGTGTTAAGTAATGATATCCTTCTTAGAATTCGTTTAAGAATTGTAGTGCTTTTGTTAAGCAAAACAAGTAAAGTGTTCAATAAACAGTATTTTTTTTTATATAGAAATTCTATATTTTTTCGTTTATTTATATATTATAATTGAATTTTCTCTCCAATTTGATGTGAGTACATTTGAATCCCATTCCATTGCTCTTATACCACCCCAAAACTGGTTATCAATTTTAATGACTAACATCCATATTTTTTTTTAACTTTATATTTAATATAAAGTAATTTTATCATGTAGCAATTAAAAGGCATAATTTTATCTATCAAATATTTTTAGGGCTCAATTCCTTGGATAATGATGCCCTCCTTAGAGCTGCGTGCATCTAAATCAAAAGCACTACACACCATCTTTCCATCATCTCCATTTTCATTGAAGAATTCACCATCTTTATCTCCATCCACCCGTCTCCTTTGTTTAGAGGTAGTGAAAGCATGTTTGTCGGACGATCTAGAAATGCTGTACGCCTTTTCCCATAATCACTTCCCTTTAACTGGACTTCAAACTTCATAGGATTTATTGCAAACAAAGGTGACTCTAGAACAGGTGACCCAGGCGGTTGATTGGACCCTAAAATTTTACTTATTTTTCAGCTTAACATTACGCTCGATAGAGGTACGACTTTAAAAACTCACCTAAAACTCTAAAAGCTCAAGAAAACTCATTGCAGCCCCTAATTGCAAACTCGTGCTTACTCTTACCAAAATTGAACATAGGTTAAGCCACATAGTTAGTTTTGGTGGACAAGATCTTCGTCTCTACCCTTCCTTTTGTTGGAAAATACCATTATTGATTCTGTCTCTTGTGTGAATCTAATAAGAAACAATCAAATAAAGCAAATATATATACAATATAACAAGCCACTGCCAAAAAATAAACTCCACACACAATTAGAATATGCTAGCAATTTTTAACATAGAAAACCTCCCCAATGCGAGGAGTAAACCCCACAAGACTGTAATCCACTAAAAAAACTCAATTACAATCAAATAATGAAAATACACAATCTCTCTTTATTTAAAACTATATATATATATATATAACAACAATAATTTCAAGATTAACTAACAATTGCAAAGAAATAATTTCTACAAAGAAATTGAAAAAAAAATAGAGAAATCTCACCAAAATAGTTAGTGGAACAGTAACTCAATAACTATTTATCGAATACTCTAAATCTGATCTTCACCAATCAGATCGTAGCTGTATGTGTCTTGAATAAGTCGTTAAAATTTCAAAATGATCTAACGGTTAACAAAACTGAATTAGTTTTTTGAACAAAATTGTGCAGTATCTATTTCTTTCCCTCAGATTCTATCTCTCTTCTTTGTTTCTGTCTCAAACCCTTACAAACTAAAAACAAAGAAACCAAGTCATTTTTGTACTTGGGCTTAACCTAATTTTTGAGTCTCTCCAAATAAGAGGAAACCCAACTCAATAGATAGTGTGAGATTCAATATATGTACCACATTATTTAAAGTTCACCCTATAATGATCTTAGCAAATATGCATGTGAAAGCAAACATCTCACTCTTTCAACAAATATACTATTTATCATCTCTGTTGGAGATATACCCTAAAACCAATTGTGTCACATGATTCAGAGATATCATCCTGATATGTATATATATATATATATAATTATGTAATTAATTGTAAAACAGTTTAATATTAATAAAATGACGTTTATATTATTTTGTATGTGTAGTTACTAATATATATTGTATATATATATATAATGCAAAATGAGATCCTGTGATGTATTATGATGTCATGATTTTATCTGCAAAGATTTATAAATATGAGGATAGAGTTTTGATTTGAATATATCCAAATCTGTTCCCGGTTAAGATGATGTCATATGAAACTATGACATTACATAACTAGTATGTTTGACGCTGCCAAAGATTAGTATTGTATGCTAATAGTTGGGAGGCGAGTCTCATGACTCAAGAGCATAAACATTGGTAAAACGTTAGAGAATGTGTTACTGAACATGACCAAACGTGACGAATCACATTGGTGAATATCCACAGTCAATAATACGTCACACAGCCGTACTAGTATATCATTAATCATTTGACCTGAGGTATCACGGTTGCCCTCCGTACTAAGGTGCATTGTTCACTTGTGTATATCGCACCGAGCTAAGCACACCTAGTGAAAGAAACTTGCTGGCAATATGTTTAGGTATATGAGAATAGGTGATAACCAAGATGAAATCTACTGACTCAGATGTTGGAGTTTGAGATCCTAGGTGGAACTGTCATACATAGGAATAAATTCTTTGGCCAAAGTAAGTATATCTGGAAAGGTGTTTCGCGGATAGATGAATCCTGTATATGATTGAGGTTCAGATCCTATGATTGAGTTAGGAGTTTAACGATACCATAACCCACACTCAATTGGGAATCTACAGCAGAGGGACTTTACTACATGTACGTACGACTATATGGATTCATTAGTGTTTGGGGGTCATAACGTCTTGCTAGAGGTCTGTAAAGATCATTGGGAACTTTGGTTACAAAAAGTTGTATCGAAGTGATACGAAAGAGTTCGTATCCACCTATGTCCAGTTCACAGTGAACCCAAGGATCACACACAATTAGTTACTTGATGATGATGACATTTACTATTATACAATAATCATTAATTTGTTAATGATGTTGTTCTGATACTTGATCAAGTAGCAATTTGATTCTTTATTGTAAAGAATATATTTTCCAGCAATGACGAGCTAACACCCCTAAGCATAGAAAATATTTCGGTTTAATTATAGAATATCATAAATATGATTTACGGATATTATATTGTTATATATTGATATAATACTTTAATAATGATTAAAGTAATAATAAAATAATAAAATATCTTATACATTGTAATGTATATATAATATTGTATTATATATATAAATATATATATTAAAGTAATATATATATATATATGTATAAGATATTTGTATGTGTATGAGTATATATATATATATATAAGGATATATGTATATTACACACACATTCTGTATCTTAGCCAAATCAATCAAGCCTTGTCATGTTGTCTTTATTCAATTAATGAAATGAGAGGTAAGTGGGCAGGCAAGGTATGGGCAAAGACGGTTGTGCAGGAAAACACTCAAGTGTTGAGTGTGTGTGTATGTGTGTATATAACACGCATTGGATGCAACGCACGTCTTCTCCCGTAAGCTGAGAGAACCGAGAGCTGCTTCTTCTCCATTTTCTCTAAAAAGTTCAGTGAGTGCTATCCTTAGAGAAGTATGGTGAAGGTTTGATTTTGAACCAAAAACCAATAGAGAGAAAAAGAAGCTAAAGAGAGAAATTTACGGTTTTGGTTTGGTGAAGATAAAACCAATCCCATAACAAAGCCGGAACCACCGTCACCAACATCGACATGTGTGCACCTGAGGAGGCAAGCAAAGGAGTTTATTTGTCGTTTCGGTTTGCGAAAGAAAGAAGTAAGTTCTTGAACTTTGCATTTATGTTTATATTTGAAATTGTTTTAAATACCTAAAACATACACACGCACATGTCTAGATCTAACGGGTGGTCTTTCCACAAGTCTATGTAATGGGCTTAGCCTCCCCAGTGGCGATCGCGCGCCTGAGAACTGATCTTGTGCATCGCGCACTGTGCTTCCGCTGCGAATGTGAAACAAATTTGAGTTTTCAGCTTGTTTCCCCTTCTATCTTAACTATCCCATTTAACTAAGGTATTTTTAGATGGAAAGCTTTTGTGCACATTCCCAGAAATAAGAGGTCGAAGTTTGATGTCAAGATAAGACAATATGTATTTCTTGTCAATGGTCAAGATGAATTTGACTACATGTTTTATGATCTAGTGCAGAAGAAACTGGTAAGAAGTCGAAATGTTGTGTTTGCAAAATGTCAAACCATACAAAATATTTAAAAGACAAATGACACAATGTCTCAATATAGCAATAGTTTGATAAACTTAGATCCGATTCCTCCTAAACATGCATATGCCGGTGCAATTTGAAAATGAAGTCCAACGTGATCAGTGTGAAACAAAGAATGTTAATACTCACACACAAATTGAAACTTATGATGATGTGCACGAACAGTCCTATATTAGAGGTTTTATCAAATGTTTCACTCAGGAGATTTATTAGAAATAGACAACCTTCTCCACAGTATTCTACTAATGATTATGTGTTTTTGACTGATGGTGGAAAGCTCAAATATTATGCAGAAGCTATATAAGATGAACAAAAAAACGAGTGGGTTGATATTGCTCTAAATGACTGTATATTTGAACTTCAAAAGATTCACACCAATCTCAATGACTTTGATATGTTGACAAAGAGGTTATCAATAGAGAAGCTTGAAGTTTGTTGTTTGATCGCCGAGTTAACGAACCCTCCAAATAGTCATAAAGGAGTAGATTTATTGGGTTGGGTTTCCTCTTATTTGGACAGGCCCAGAAATTAGATTAACCTTAAGTATAAAAGTATTTGGTTTCTTTGTTTTTTAGTTTGTAAAGGTTAGAGACAAAAACAAGAGGCAGAAATAGAGAGAAAGAAAAAGGGGCGCTACACAGTTTTATTCAAAAGAATATTTGGGCTTTGTTAACCATTGGATCATCCTAAAATTTTAACAACTTAACAAATATGGTTACATTCAGAATGGTGAAGATTGAATTTAGAGCAATCTATCAATAGTTATTGAGTTACTATTCCATCTACTATTTTGGTAAGATTTCTCTAATTTTTTCTCAATCTCTCATAACGGTGAAGATTGGAGTACTCTGTCTACATTTATTGGTTACTATTCCATCCACTATTTTAGTGAGATTTCTCAAATTTTCTCTCAATTTTTTTTTTTGTAGAAATTATTTTATTACCAAAGTTAGTTAGTCTTGAGATTATTGTGAGTGTATACCTCTAATTTTAAATAAAAAGAAATCATGTATTCCTATTATTTGATTATTGTGAAATTTTTTAAGTGGATTACGGTCCATGATTTGAATTCTTACTGGTTTCTTGTTTGTTTTCATTGGTTGCCTTTTGATATTTTAATGTTTATTATTTCATTTCATTATTGGTCTTTGTTTGGGTTATTTTGAATGACTATTGGTCCAAGTGCTGAAGTGTGAACGGAGTTTTTAACAATCTATTGATACTCGACTCCTAGACAATCTCTTATATGGCAGAATGTGTGGTTGGCACTGGTTCCTTTGGTGCTGTCTTCTAGGTATATGGAACCTTTTGGCATGGATTTATACGTCCAGATTTTGATTTTGGCCCAATGTTTTTGTTAGCTCATTCATTCTCATATTTCATCCTTATGTTGCAGGCTAAGTGCCTTGAAATAAGGGTTTCCGTTGTAATAAAGAAGGTGCTGCAAGATAGAGATACAAGAACAGGGAACTCCAAATTATTCGTTTACTTGACCATCCAAATGTTGTTATGCTAAAGCATTGTTTCTTTTCAACTACTGAGAAAGATGAGCTTTACTTGAACCTTGTCATAGAGTTTGTATTTGAAATTGTCTACCGAGTGTCAAAGCATTATACCAGAATATACCAACAAGTGCCCATTCTTTATGTGCAGTTGTATGCATACCATGTAAAAGTCTAAATTGTACTTAGTTTATTTATTTATTAGTTTTCGATGGTTTAGAGATTTTTTCGATAAATATACTGGATTGTCACTCAACACTTTGGGTGTACCTGCACCTTGTGCAATTTAGTATAATTTACATGCTTTTTTTTGTAGATTTGTCATACACTGAATTACTTGTATCATGTTGTTGAGATGTGTCATCGTAACATTAAGTTACAAAATTTATTGGTAAGTTCTCTTGCAATTTCTTTTTCTAGCTATAAAGATATCTAAAAGTAAATGAACAATTAAATATATGGATGACCAGGACTTACTCAATTGCTTTAATTATTTTTTTTTCTTTCTCTGATTTTTCCAACTTTTTATTGATAAACAAGGTACTCTGTAATCGAACCGGAATCAAACCAGAATCAAACCATAACTGAATTGGAACCGAAAAATATGATATCTTATTAAATAGAGTAAGTTCCAGTTCTAAAATTTAATAACTGAATTTATTTAGGATAGGTTCATGTTCTGCGTAGAACTGAAGCCAAAACCTATTTTGCTCACCCCTAATTCAGATATGGCAGAAGATGTTAATACTTAGAAGTCTGTTATAGGTTACTTGATAACATTCTTAAGTGGGGTTGTATCTTGGCAATCTCGATTGTAGAAATGTGTTACACTTTCTACAACAGAGTCAGAATTTATTGCAGCAACTAAAGCATGTAAAGAGGTGTTTATAGATGAAGAGATTTTAATAGGAGCTCGATTTCAAACAGCAGCATTACATAGTATTCAGTGATAATCAAATTGTGATTCACCTTGGTAAGAATTTTACTTTCCATGCAATATCAAAACACATTGATGTGAGGTACCATTGGTTGAGACATACTATTAATGGCTATATGTTTGAACTTTAAAAGTTTTATACTGATCTTAATGGCTTTGATATGTTGACAAAGAGGCTACCAAGGGAGAAGCTTGAAGTTTATTACTCGATCATTGGGTTAGTGAACCCTTCAAATAGTCAAAAAGGGGGAGATTTGTTCGATTGGGTTTCCTCTTATTTGGAGAAGCCCAAAAATCAGGTTAAGCCCAAGTATAAAAGTGTAAAATTCCAAATTCAAAAGTATTACCAGCAAGTGATAGGTTCCTTTCATCACCCTAAGCTTTGTACAACCTGCTATATATATAATTTCAAATAGACTCATATCAAAACAACATAACTCAGAGCTTCATATTGCCACTGATGATAAATATACAACAATCAAATGGTACCTTGTATCTGAAAATAACATTGACTATACATTTTTCAGTCTATATACATGCAACCCAAGATATCAATAACATATATTATACAACAAAACCAAATACAACTGCTAATATCTGTATGAGATGGACCTGACATAGTAGTGATTGCAACTCGTAACCTCTCCTATAAGTCCGTGTATTCAAGATATTGAGTCTACTCACCAACTAAGGATTTCTTGCAAAACTGGTAGGTGAAGGGGGTAAGTTTACACAAAACTTAGTAAGTGGATAATACAAACACAAACATCATTTCTTATACACATATTTATACCTTACTATCATTTACGTATTCATGTTATCATTTGCATATATAAACCAATGTTTGCATATTCATGCCATAATTTACATATTCATATGAGATATAAATATATGTACTAGTTATGAGCATTTAAATAAAACACTTATCAATATATCTACATAAAATTTCATCACATATCAATCATCAATATACTAGTGTTTAAAGGCGTCCCCTCAAACACCCAAATGAATCATCAATATCCATCTCTTTGGTATTTAGGGGCATTTCGTTGTCCGCCATCCCCTTAAATACATTTGTATCTGGTCCATATCCAATGTTACGCACTTGACCGGACAGAGGGACAGTTATACCCAGGGCTACGTGCTTAACCGAGTAGAGGAATCATATACCTAGGGGCATCTCATCTACCGTTGTCCCCTAAGTCATATATCTAGATCTATGGATCAATCCCGTGGTTCACAATCACGCACACGCATACACATCCAAGCATAACAATAACTAAAACATCACATTAAGGAAATAAGAAAGCATTACACAAGATCAATACAGTTCACTTTTCTTCATTACATATTACCACACATCATGTCAAAGTTATTATGTACCACCAACAGCAAGTCAACACAACTATCATTTTCTTCCCAATACACTACATATAGTCACCGTACACCACACTTCACAATATCAGCATATTCACCTTTTTTTTCATATCACAATACAATATATTCAACTCATTATATATAAACAATAGCTAAGCTATAGATATAAATGAAACAAATATAAAAAATAGCAGTGGACAATAGAACATACCTAGACTCTAGTAAAGGACATATCCAATAAATGGGTATATTTGCCCATGCAATAGCAAACTCTCTTAGCCTAATCATGTAATATTTCTTCCTACTCTCTTTCTCCAGAGCAAAGTGCTATTAATTAAAATTGACAATGTCAGCTTTCTTATACAATTGAAGAAAAAACTCCATTGAATCATATTTGAAAGATAAGTTAGATTCATTCATTTTAATCTCCTATGAAATAGATTTGAACTTGGCATTACTGACAAATACCTAATTTTTCTTTCATGTATTTGTAAGTATATCCCGAAAATCTTTATCTTAGAAGGATGATTTATAGTCCACTTTGAAGGAGAAATTCTACCCACAACACCCCAAGTAACTTAAAAATTAAAAACTCATAGCATCATGGAGTATTAAAACTATTTTGTGTTAATGAAAAACAAGTCAACCCCCATGTTATATTCTACATTCAACTTAAGAAACAAGAAATTTCCTTGCAATATCCCTAATTAAGATGCCAAGCATAATTCATTAGATAGTGTAAAAAATTTAAAATTTAAAATTTAAAACACATAATATAAAATTTTAAAATATAAACATAAAATACATAATATAAAATTTTAAAATACATAACATAAAAATAAAATACAAATGTAAATTTTGAGACGATTAACATAAGAGTAAATATATTTTATCTCCTATGTATCATAATTAAACTCATAAAGATCGGTTATTGAACAAAATATGAACCTATGCATCTATCATTTTTATCAATATAAGTATATAACTATTGAATTTTATTTTTACATTTCTTACTATTAATTTTCTAAGTTATGCAATTGTTTTGATATATATATGTTTTTTTTAATTACAATTTGACATGTAAATATTGTTAACTGAGTGCTATTAAATCCATCAAAATTTGTTTTAATTTTTAATTTATCCCGTTAAAATATATTAAAAATAAAATTTTTTCTATAACATCTTATTCAATTCTAAAAATAAATTTATCATCCCCCTTTTTTTCTTTTTTTATTAAATCCACTATTCTTAATATTTTATTTTCATAAATTAAAATACATTTTTTCTCTAAATTTTCTAATATCATTAAATATACAACAATTGTTTTTTATTTCCTCCCCTTTAAATATGCAATAATTTTTTTTCAATTTTCAATAGAAATGAATGAGAATTTTTATATAATTGTATATTACTGCTCACATAAAAAAGAAAATTTTTATTTTGTATCTCAGACATTAAGATTGTTGTTTTAATTCTTAAATTTAATTTTACTATACAATTCTTATTGAATTTTAATTTTAATTTTATTGTATAATTCTTTTTGGTGTTTTTGTTTTGTTGAGATCGAATTGATTAAGCATTTTCAATCTTTAATATTATAATTAAGATGGGTGCCCAATAATTTGTTAATATATATATATATATATATATGGGATAATTTCATATACCCTAAATTTTGGGTTTATTCTGATAATTGTCCAAACACTATCAAAACATGTCATATATCCCTTAAAGTTTGAAAAATGTTATGTCCCTCTCAAATAAAGCCGATGTCCAAATGCATTTAACTAGTTTAGAGAAATAATTACAATCACACTCTAAAAAATTAGTATCAATACATTTTAGTTTTATATAGTTTTAAAACAATACACATAACCTCTAAATTTTAAAAAATAAATAAATATTTTCTAATTTAAAATTATTATGATTGTTATCAAAAATTAAAAATAAAATAAATTAGGAGGTATAATTATTTTAAAACTTATAACAATTATTCAAAATAAAATGTCCTTCTTTTTATATATATTCAATTAGACATAATCTTGATTTAATGCCAAAAGTTATTATTATTATTATTATTATTTTGTATTTTGATTCTAATTTGAGAAAAAGTTCTTGAAAATTATATATATATATATATATATATATTACTTTTATTGAGAAAATCTTGAATTTTAAATTTTAAGAATAGTTTTTTTTTGTTTTTTTATTTTTTTAAAAGATTAGAATTAGATTATCCAAAATATTCGTATTTTATTTTTACTTCGCTCCTCTGACAATAGAAACTTAAAAAAAAAAACTTATTTATTAATGTAACAACACAAATTTTGTTAATAACTATGGTTGGCAACCAAACAATTCGAATTTTTTTTTTTTATTAAAAATTCTACTCATAAAAATTTTACTAGTAGAAAATTTATTTGAAGAATCTCGCTTAAAAAATTAACACAAAATAGTTCTTAAAAATTAAAACTTAATAAGATTATTTGATAACTTATAACAATTAGTCAAATAAATTATTATTTTTAAAAAAATTTTCATTGAATAAAATATTTTTATGACCTATAAAAAATAAAATATAATTAAAATAAAATATTGTTATTTTGTTTTAATAAAATTAAAAAAAAAAACTAATTAGATTCGTAGAATAAAATTATTTTACAATTTGTAACAATTAATTAAAATAAAACATATAATAATTTATTATTTTGTGTGTATTTTTTAAATTAAAAAAAATGTGTAATATTATAAAATAACACTAATTTTTTTTAGGAGTTTGATTGTAATTATGTTTTCTTAGTAGCTAAACTTAAAAGAAAGTCTTGCCCACATCAAATACATTGTCGGTTAGGGTATTGTTGAGTTGTAAAGAAAAGGAACGGAGAAGAAAAAAAAATGGACATCGCCGTTATTCTGCCGGAAGGGTGCATTTCCCACATCATTTCTCTTACATCTCCAAGGGATGCTGGTAGATTATCTGTTGTATCTCGTGTATTCAAGTCAGTTGCAGATTCCGATGTTGTCTGGGAGAGGTTCCTGCCGTCTGATTACAAGGAGATCGTCTCCAATTCCGTCTCCTCAGCGTCACTCTTGACTTCCCTGTCGAAGAAGGATCTTTATTTTCACCTCTGTCACTACCCCATCCTCGTGCGTAATGGCACCATGGTAAGTAAAATGAAATTTGTTGAAAGATTCTGCTAGATGATTGTAGTTGATTAAATCCAATGAGAAAATGATGAATTCTGTTCTGCATCTTAATTAGCGGATATTAATTGCTAAGAAATTTCCCCTGTTTCTTAATTTGAATGTAAAACAAAACATGGTGGTTGACTTGTTTTTACAGATCTAAACTTCCTGTAAATCATGTCAGCAATGCCAAGTTCAAATCTATATGAATATTACAATGAAGGAATCTAAACTTGTGTGCTAAATCTGATTCATTGAAGTTTCTTCTTCAAATATATAGGAAAGCTAACATTGTCGTTCTTAATTAACAGAGCTTTACACTGGAGAAAAAGAGTGGGAAGAAATGTTACATGATTAGGGCAAGAGAGTTTGATATTGCTTGGGGAAATACTGTCGATTATTGGATATGGCCTTCTTTACCAGAGTCTAGGTTTGTTCTTATTTCCCTCTTTATATTTGTTTCATGAATTCTGCAGGTTAGCGATGATACTTTTCTTAGCCAGATAGAATTAAGAAGGGGTTTCCAAGCCTATTTTTTATAGCTTCCTTTGTCTTTATATTGTTTCATTAAATTCTGACATTTAGATTTAGATTTCTTTTCAAACCATGTCAGTCTTTTGAAATTCAACCCATGTTTCAGTAATTCTAGTATAGGATATTCCTCATATGTATGTAACTCTATGCATATGCCATGCCAAATGCATTTGCAGGTTTGGTGAAGTGGCTAAACTTGAACATGTATGGTGGTTTGACATCAAAGGAAGGGTGGAGACGAAGATCTTGTCCACAAAAACCAACTATGCGGCATACTTTGTGTTCAAGTTTGCTGACAGTAGATATGGGTTTGACAGGAGACCTGTAAATTTTGAAGTCCACCTAGAGGGAAATGATAATAAGGAAAAACGTAGAGCATTTCTAGATCCTCTGGTAAACGTGCAGCCACGACCTCAAGGCAGAGGAGATGGGTGGATGGAGATAGAGATGGGTGAGTTCTTCAATGAAAATGGAGATGATGGAAAGGTGATGTTTTGCGTATTTGACTTTGATGGATACAGCCACAAGGCGGGCATCGTTATCCAAGGAATTGAACTTAGGCCTAAAAATATTTGATAGATATAATTAAGCCTATTAACATAGCAAAGACATTTTGTGATATACAAGTTGATGTTAAGAGGTACTTAAAGCTGCATAAACATGATATTTCTTTTGTATTAAGTGGTATTGTCGTTAAAACTTTTGTTGTGTTATTTATTTCTTTGATCATTTTCCATTTCGATCTCACTCAAAGTCACTACATCTTAAAACTATTACACATAGATGGTCTGTTAAATCTTAAATATACTAAGGGGGTTTTATTAGTATTGGGGTGTTGTAGCTTTTAATTAACAAAGCTTAAGGTAGATATGAATTACTTAACAAAAGAAAGTATTTGTTTCTTTGATGTGGGCTGGGAGCGCATGTTTGATTGTTTGTGATTGTTGATTCTTATGTTCCATTGAATCTTCAGTTATTGCGGCCAACAGAGGCGACCACAGTGGGGATCAAATGATGTTGCCAGTACAATGATTTTATTTTTAATTTAGTTGTAAATAAAATAAAATAAAATTTATTAATTTATAATATATAAATAAATATTGTATTAGAAATATATTGTAATATAATTAAATTATTAATCTTTATTTTATATTGGGTATACAGTCCAGAGTATATTTATGGCTCAAAAGGTTATAGGCCTAAAACGACCCTACATAGATAAGTAAATAGTTTTTTGAGACTTAGCACCATTCGAGAATAGCAATCTGAATAGTAAGGGAGGCACAGATTTTTTTAAAAGCTGAAATCTCTTGAGGGAAATTAGAAGATCTTGGATCGTTATCTCAAACTGATATAAAGGTCTTAGTTACAATTTATAAAAGTCTCAGTTACAGCTTACAAATACCTTAATTATAACTTATAAAGATTTTAGCTATACAACACCTGGGCTCTGGTCAAATGAATAAAGGAGTCACAACTAAAAACTTCCGAGACCTCTTAAGAGTTACGTGTTTGTGAGGAATTCACTTACTTTCCTTATTTTTTTTTCAGATTATTCTCTAAAAATGATTCTTATCAATTAAAACCTCTTACATAATAAGAATCCTAATGATACGTTTTACATAAAAGGCACGTGATCTTACAAAATTCAAAAGCCAATGCTTACCTAATGAAATCTCCATGGTCCTCGTATGATGAAAAGCTTGTTTCCAGGTTCCACAGAATTCTACCATATTTGAGAGATGCAAACATTTATAAAAGAAAACTAATTACAACCAGGTATGACAACTGAAACTTTGGTCTTAAGAGTTTATATTCTCCTTAGCTTTCTCCAAAAAAAAAAAACTTTGAATTAAAAATCAGAGGGTTTTTGCCAAATCACTGGCTTTTACCCCTGAGTTCTCGTTGTGGTTGCAGGTCAAGGAAAACCCAAGGAAGAAGAAGATTATCGCTGGTGCACTAAGTCCATAAAAAGATTTTTACTGCATTAATATTTGGCGCTGTCTGTGGGAATTTGAACAAAAAATCAGAAACCACCGCAAGAATGAAAAACATAGCTACTTCACAAACATATGTAACTAGAAACAAGGCAACGACGAGGAAAAATCCCCACAACAATGCCCTGAAGAGAATACTGTTGTTAATCAAGATATCGGTGATCAGCCGCTACTGTTAGGGTGTATAGATCATGATTTAAAAGTTTCGTCGTCGAACCAACTCCCTCTTGTCAGGAGACAGCAGAAATCATCTGGTTGGCCTAGAACGAGAAGCAGCACGCGGAGAAAGACAGACAAATTCAAGCTTTAGTAGAGAAAGTAGCAAGAATAAAGAAGACGCTCCAGGCCAATTCCCTAGCAAATGGAGACTCCCAAATAGGCGAAAGTTATTGAAAGTAGTATGCCAGATGCCTTGCACGTCATGAACCGAGGAGCTGGGCACCAACTCCCCCTTGTCAAGAGACAACAGAAACTGTCTGGTTGGTCAAGAATAAAAAGCAGCACACGGGAAAGACAGAAAAATTCAAACTTTAATAGAAGAGGTAGCAAGAATGAAGAAAACGCTCCAGGCTAGTTCCCCAGCAATGGAGACTCTCAAACCGGTAGAAACTGTTGAAAGCAGTATGCCAGATGCCTTGCACGTCGTGAACCGAAAAGCTAGGCATAAACAGAAGACTACTTGAAAGAAGTATATCACCTCAGAGAAAGGGAAAATGAAGGTTTCTGGCTATCCCTTCAAAGAATCATGAGGTGATAACGATGTCTCTAAGCTCCACGATAAACATGCACCAATATTTGAATATTTGCCTGACGATTCGGTGATTATTCATAAAAGGGGATCAGGTAACAGCCTTGGTCAGGAGGACATAAGGATGTTTTCAATTAGAAAGGGCAAAAAGAAGGCTTGATACGGAGTCCATATCAAAAAAAAGAGATCTAGGGAAGATAGTGATTGGGTCGAGAATCTTAAGGCTTGTGTTTGAAAACTGGTCGAAGAGTTTGAGGACCAAAAGAAAAGGGAAAAATAAAAGGGATACGAGTCTGCACTAAAGACAAGAGTTTAGTCTAAGTCCCTTTTTGCTAAAAAAATACTGGACCTCGTTCTCCATAGAAAATTCAAGATGCCCTAGATCAATCCCTTCAATGAGAAGACCGACCCCTCCCTACATATGGATATGTTCAAGGAGATGATGTTAATCTAGGGGTTAAACGAGTCTCAGATGTGTTGTTTGTTCCCATTAACTTTAGAAGGGCAAGCAAGAAAGTGATTCACCAGCATGACTCCTGATAGCATTGATAGTTTTGAACAATTGTACGGAGTATTTGTGGATGAGTTCAGAGGCACTGCTGTCAACCTCAAGACTCCAAATTCACTATTGCTCATGAAGCAGGGAGAGAGTGAAAGCCTTCAAAGCTTCGTCAAAATATACTAGGCGAGGTGATGAAATTAGGGGCATATCACCATTTCCTGGCTCTAGAAGGTCTCAGGAAAGGCTTGCGGGTCGACCGAGAATGGTATGGTATACTAAAATCGTCCGTTACCACTTATGAAATAGCTCGGAAGAAGCTGTTAAAATGAGATTGAAATTGAAGACTAGATTGCCTTCAAACTTAGAGAAGAAAAGGTTTTTGAACCACAAATACATGGTGGAACTCAAAATCTCATAACCAACCCGAGAATGAGACGTGACGATAGGAGGAATTTCCGAGACTTTGATAGAAAGGGCAGACAAGTCTATGATTGGAATAGTGCATTAGGAGTAAGAGAGGAGTTTCCCCGTAAGGATATCGCTCACCGAAAAAAGATGACATCAAAAGTGTGGATCATGTTCAAGAAAATCAGGCTTTCACTCCCTTAACTGTTCCACTCTCACAGGTCTAGCAAGAAGTCAAAAGATGAGGAATCATATTAGTGGAACCCTGCCCCTTGCAAGCTAAACCAATAAAGGAAGCCAAGAACAAGTTCTGCGAGTTCTACCAAAGTGTTGGCCACCTAACAAATGAGTGTTTTAACCTCATAAGTCAGATTGAGAAGCTAATCCGAAACAATTATTTGCCAGATTTTGTAACCATAAGTGAAGATGGATTCAAAACCTCGGATCAAGCACGAGAGAAGACGAGAAGAGCGAACTATAGTATCTCAAGAGGAGCAATATTAGCAGGGAATTCGAACAGATCAAAGAAAAATTATTCGAGATAGTCGCTGCCAAATACCACCTCGAAAATTCACATTATAAATGTACGGGCAGAGAAGAAACAAAAAATCGCCTTGGTACCCATCATATTCGCAGATGAAGATGAAGTGGGGGTTCATTACCTGCATAATGATGCACTAGTGATAACTTTAACAGTAGGAACATTTCAGGTTAGCCGAATCTTGGACACAGATATTATTTTCAAAGAAACTTTAGACTCTTTGGGAATTGAGGATCTAAGACTGAGGCCTACCGAGACCGCCCTCTATGGTTTCAAAGAATCATGTGTTTACCTTTTGAGAATAGTGCAGCTACCCATCACCATGGGAAAAAGGCCGTACCAGAAAACTACAACGGTAAAGTTCCAAGTAGTCAACCTCAAAATGGCATACACCGTGATTCTTGGCAGACCTTTTTCTTATAACCACAATGGTAGTAAAAAGTGTGTACTATCTGAAGTTGAAGTTCCGAGCTGGAGATGGGATTGGAATCGTCAAAGGGAATTAAAAAGAAGCTCAGTCATGCTTTGCAATTTCTTCCAAAAGTTCATACTGCCTGTTGAAATGCCCGTGGAGAGAAGTTCTAGAAGCAAATGGTAAAAACTCGTGGGATGATCTGATTGCGAAGAAACTTGATCATGACGAAAGACCATCAACACTAAAGCTAGTAGAGAAACTTAAGTCTATCGTTTTGAACCCAGAATCTCCTCAGAAAATGGTCAAGATCAGTACTTAATTCTTCGAAGAGCAGAAAGCAAGACTCATGGATATTCTTAAGCAGCATATAGACGTGTTTGTGTGGACCCACAAAGACATGCCAAGCATTGATTCTCGAGTGATATCTCATCGACTAGCCATTGATCCACAATATAAGCCAGTGAAGCAGAAGAGAAGATCATTCAATACTGAAAGAATAAAAGCAGTGTACGCCGAAGTAGATAAGCTAATGAGGGCCAATTTATTAAAAAATCACACTACCCAGAGTGGGTGTCGAATGTGGTAATGGTCAAGAAAGCCAACGGAAAATGGAGAATGTGTGTAGATTTCACTAATATAAACAAGGCATGTCCCAAAGACAGCTTCTCACTTCCCTGAATTAATCAGCTGATAGATTCAATGGCTGGTCATGAACTGTTGAGCTTTATAGATGCATTCTCGGGATACAATCATATTAGAATGCATGAGTCAAACTAGAAGAATACAACCTTTATTACCGATCAAGGATTGTACTGTTACAAGGTGATGCATTTCAAATTGAAGAATGCTGGAGCCACATTTCAAAGGCTGGTCAATCGGGTCGTTAAGCTACTGATTGGAAGGACTATGGAGGTATACGTGGATAACATGATCATTAAGTCTCTAAAAGCCCGAGACTACCCAAAGCATTTGGAAGAAATCTTCTCTTACTTGAGAAAGTACAGTATGAAGCTGAATATCGAGAAATGTGCATTTGGAGTTCGTGGGGGGAAATTGTTTGGATATATGGTCAGTAAATAGGGCATCGAAGCTATTCTACAAAAGATCAGGGTTATATTGGATCTAAAGTTCCCGTCCAATCTCAAAGAACTTCAGAGTTTGATAGGACGATTAGCACATTAAGCAGGTTTCTGTCTAAAGCTACTAACAAGTGTTTCCTTTTCTTTTAGATCATGAAAAAGAGGAAGAAGATTAAATGGACAGAGGATTGTGAGCATAGTTTTCGAGAACTGAAGCAATATCTCGCATTGTCGCTGCACCTAATAAGACCTGAAATTGGGGACATGCTGTACCTTTACCTTGTGGTAAGCGATCACTCTGTAATCTTGGTCTTGGTAAAGGAAGATATTGAGAAAGTCCATCGTCCTATCTACTATACCAGCAAGGCATTATTGAACACTAAGATGAGATACTCACCACTAGAAAAGTTAGCGCTAACATTGATAGTAGCGGCCCAAAAGTTTAGGCCTTACTTTTAAGCTCATCAGGTAGTGGTACTAACGAACCAACCACTAAAACAAATTCTATATTTGTCGGATCTTTTAGGTCGATTACTCAAATGGTCCGTTAAGCTCAGCGAGTATGATATCATCTATAAGCTCAAGAAAGCGATTAAGGGTCAAGCCTTGGCAGATTTTGTGGCTGAAAGATCAGTGTCTGAGCACTTTTTCATCCATTAAACCGTGGAAAGGCATTTTGACTAGGAAGATCTGATAGCCTCAAACAAAGCGGAGTCAATCTAAAGCCTCTTCCATTGATGAAGCTTCAAATGCACAAGGGGGAGGAGTTGGTGTAGTTCTCATAAGTCCAAACAGGATTGAGGTAATGTATTCCTTGAAGTTTGATTTTAAGGTCACTAACAACGAGGCAAAGTACGAGGCATTGATTGCAGGAATTAAATTAGTTCGGGCACTGGGGATTACAAGACTTGGTATTCATTGTGACTCCTAACTAGTAGCTAGCTAATTGGATGGACAATTCCAAGCACGAGAAAGCAATATGCAAGCCTACTTGGAGAAGGCCATACAGCTTTTGAGCGAGATGAAAACAATCATAAATAAACAAATCTTGAGTGCAGAAAACTTGAAGGTAGACATTCTATCGAAATTAGCCTCTACCTTCAAAGGGAATGTCCCCGCCTCGGTTTCAATCCAAGTACTAGAGCAAAAGAGCACGGAAGCCAATGATCCTATATATCTCAGTTAGATCCTCACCACTGTTGGATCAATGAGATAAGATCTTACATCCAAGACGGCGAACTTCGGGAGATAAGGATCAAGCAAGGAAAGTCAAAAATAGGTCGACAAGGTATACTATCATTGATGGAGAATTGTACAAATGAGGGTAAAACACTCCTTACCTTAGATGTTTGTGACCTAATGAAGCAGCTCGAATTTTAGAAGAAATCCACCACGAAGTATGTGGCGGACACAAAGGAGCTCAGACTATGACCCACAAGATCTTGAGGTAAGGGTATTACTAATTGACACTCTCACGGGATGTGGCACAGATTGCTAAAACCTGTCATGAATGCCAGGTGTACGACTGCATCCATAGACAACCCCTAGAGAAGCTGATCCCTGTGTCAAATCCTTGGCCATTCTCCCAATGGGGGCTTGACTTTATTGGACCATTGCCCCTAGCTCGGGCTAACACGAAGTATGCCATAGTGGCTATTGACTACTTCACAAAGTGGATAAAAGTTGAACCCTTAGACGCCATTACTGAGAAAAGAGTCACAATGTTCATCAAACACAACATTATCTACAGATTTGGAACACCTCAAGTGATGATTACGGACAATGGAAAGTAGTTTAACAATGCGAACTTTAGATAATTCTATTCGAATTTTTCAATTGACCTTAGATTTGCAATACTAGCTCACCCAAAAGCTAATAGACAAGTGGAAGCCACTAATAAAGTCATCAAAAAGGCCATAAAAAAAAAGCTCAAGGAGCACAAAGGTGCATAGATTGACAAACTTCCCAAGGTCCTTTGGGCATACCGAATCACTTTAATAGTAACTACAGCGAAACCCTCTATAGTTTAGTGTTCGGGTGTGAGGCGATGATTCCGATTGAAATCAACATACCAACTTTCCAAGTCAGCAACTATGACGAAACATCCAATGACTAGAGCTTACGTTTTGAGTTAGACCTACTGGAAGAAAAAAGAGATTAGGTGATGATAAATGCAGCAGCCCCACCAACAAAGGGTAGCAAGGTATTACAACAAGTATGTTAGGCATCGCTCTTTTCAAATAAGGGATTGGGTCTTAAGATAAATGACCCAGAACACCAAGATACCAAGAGAGGGCGTTCTGGGGAAAACTGGGAAGAACCCTATAAAGTTATTCAAGTTTTCTAACCCGGAATCTATAAGCTGGAATCTCCCCCAGGAAATAGGGTTTGAAAGCCATGGAATGCTAAACACCTGAAGTTATATTACCTTTAGAAACATCAAAGATTTGTAACAAACTTTTCAACAAAAGTTAATAAAGTTATTTTTTATTATTCTTCACTTCTGAAGTCGGCCTACAGATAAATCCAAGCCCAAGATTCGAAAACGTATTGGGGTAATCTCCTCTTGAAACCCAAGTATGAGCGATATAGTTCTTAGACGTCAGCTTATCATCTACCCCGAGGTAATAGTATCTTCAGCTCGAATAAGCCATGAGTACTGCCTCAAGACGTACAAGAATAAAAAAAAGTTCTTGGCTGACTATTTCTAAATGTCTCGGGGTAATCTCCTCTTGAAACCCAAGTATGGGCGACACGGTTCCCAAATGTCAATTTATTATCTACCCCAAGGTAATAGTATCCTCAGCTCGAATAAACCCTAAGTACGGTCTCAGAACGTACAAGAATAAAAGAGGTTCTTGGGTGATTATTTCAAAACACCTCATGATGATTTCCTCCTAAGCGAGTCAAAGCCCGTGGGCGCCTAGGGGCAAAAGTACCCTAGATTTATTAAGTCTGAAATAAAAAATTCAAAGTACATGAAGGACGATCGACTTTAGATTATTTGAAGTTTAAATATCAAACTATAAGGTCTAAAAGATTAAGTCAAGATTAACAAGTGTTACAAGTTCAGAGAACAGACAAGGGCTGTGAATGGAGTCGATTATTGAAAATGAAGGAAAGCAGAACGAAGAAGGAATGATGCAAACTAAGAAATTTCGATCGATAGATTTGTTAGTGTACAAAGCCTATTACATTAAAAAAATGATGAAAATGACTAAACTATGTCTTTAGCAGTCGGGTTGGTTGGAAGGTCGGCTTGAGGGTCAGTAGAGGCAACAAAAAGACCTTCAGGAGAGAGAACGCCCTATGGAGCAGGAATAACCTCTATTACCTTGGCAGAAGAAACCTTCATTGGCTCAATTATAACGGCAAGTAGAGACTCGGTGGAAGACCGGTAGCAGATTCCATGGAGGGCACATACATTATCTTGAAATTATGGTGCTCCTCCCCCTCAGGAAGTATCCCGTCAGAGTGGCCTCCATCCAGGCGCGGAGGCTGACGTCCCAGGGCATCGTACAGCTAAATTAAATCCAAGTCCGAATATCGGCCTTAAAACGTCTCGCAAGTCATATCAATGCTGTCATTGACCCGCTCACTAAGCAGAGCCCCCATCATGTCTTCGTCTTATTGTATTTTCCTAACCCGGGACAGATTCCTTTGCCTCTCCATCTCCAAGAGTTGCTGCAACTCTCCACACACCCTATTGAAATCCTGAAAGTGCTTCTAGCCCTCTTCCCTTAAGCTACTCAGTTTGGATTCCAAGGCCTCGACCCTCCTATTGGCCTCAGCATGAGACGATTCTATTGTAGCCGCCCTAATCTGAAGCTTTTCTCACTCCAGAACTATTTTATTCAGGTCAGACTCGAACTTGGTCCTCTCTAAGACCAAGTTCTGCTTCGTCTTCTCAACCTTCGTCTCGGCCTTTAATGCCCTCAATAAGTCTTCTACGATGGCACTTTTCTGCAAGGTGGTTGAGTATAAGAGCTGAAAATCATCAACATAAAAATGTTATAAAGGGTTTAAAGAAAATTCTATCTCCTATACAGAGTAAGGGGAAACCAATTTACCTTACTCAACAATTTCAGCTGATAATTTATTAGCGTCTCACCCGAGAGCCCAACAAGGTCCTCCGCAAATTTGTAGCCTACGCTCTGGGCTTGGAAATTTATGTAGAGAAGGAAGTGGGCAAAAAGTTTCCTCTTCCCTGCAGGGAGGTCCTCGGGAAGAAGCTCAGATGGTTTAGCCAGCTCTTGGTCAGCTCAGCCAAACATCTGCTTCTTTTTTCAAGACATCTCCTCGAACGCTGTGGTTGCGACTTTCCTCTTCCCCTTTCCTTTGTCCGCTGGGGGAGAAGGAGAGGATGGCATAAGGGCGTCTCAGATTCCCATGCCCAATGCCTGTGGTTTACCAGTTTTGGGGGGGTGGGGTAGCACTTGAAGAGGTTGAGACTGCAATTCAGCCTTTCGAAGCAACCTTTGGAGGCTCAGAGGCTTTCTCGACCTATTTCTCCTTTGCCAAGCGTTGTACCACCTCAAATGGGTCAGAGGCAGGATCTCTAGAAGATATTTCTCCTACAAAACAAACATTACTCAGATCAAACACCACAGTTTAAGCAAAAGAAAAATAAAAGTTCAAGATATCTACCACTCTAAATGGCCTTTTCCGAGGCCAATTAGTCCCTAGATACATACAATTCTACAAGGCCTGATAAAGATAGCTCACCATCTGAGAGCAAGATATGCTAATCAGTGGCAGACTCATTAACCAACTTAACCCTCTCTTCCCTTCGAGAGTCTAAATTAGGCAAGTCATTCCAACTAACCACCTCTTCAAATAAACTCAGCACTGGGAAACCAGCATGAGGATTCTAATTCCCACTTACAAAGAACCATTTATCCTTCCAGTTCTTGTTACTGGAAGGGTTACCAGTGACAAGGTTCTGCTTGTTGGGATGGTTCTAAAGATAGTACCAGCCCGGGCTCCTTGCGGGATTTTTTTTCATAATATAAAGGTATTTAATGTCCTCAACAGAAGGCTCAAAGTCAGAGATCTGATGCCATAGAATGAACAGATTAGTCAGAACTCTCCAACTGTTCAAGCTCAATTGGTATAGGGGAATCCTAAAGGAAGCTAGGATGTTGGCAAAATAAGGTTGGAGGGGGAGTCTGTCATATAAGTGGAACAATTATTCATTAAAGGTGATCTTTCCCTCAAGTGGACAACTTGGCAATTCATTCGCATCTAGAATCCTAAGGTAAATCCCTTCGGAAATGTGGTAAACCCTAGTGTAAACCGCTAAATATGACTCCCTAATAACCGAAAGGAATCTGTCCACCTCGAATTGTGTCAAGTATCGCCTCACTGTAATTAAAGGCGAGACAGGGACAATAGCTTGTCCCTCTCCAAAGTTGTTTTCCCTAGAAACAGCCTCATTGGCAACAGAATCCATATCTTTTTTTTTTTACAAAAGGAATATAGACGATCAAGGCTACTTCAAGGCCATTAACAACTCGTCGAGTAGTACCTAAAGATCTCTAAATTAAGGAGAACTATTTATCAATTATCATAGTCAACCAGTTACGCTACAAAATCAACCATAATGAGTAAAGGAAATGAAGACTTGCTGTTTGTAATTGTTGGAAGGAAGTACTTGAAGAAGTTGTAGAAAAATTTGAAACTTTATTGCTGTAAGAGTTGTTTGAAGCACGAAGGAAATAACGACGTAAAAGAGAAGACGAAAAAAAGTGAAAAAGTAAGAAGGAAATGTATTTAAAGGAGTAGAGGAACCCCAACCGTTGATGCACATTACAATATCAATGAATATGATGATACCATGATAGAATAGCAGCTGAATGGATTTTCTCATTAATGAGAAAATGGGAGGTCATTATTAGGGTCAACTAGATCTCTCAAAACCCGAAAAGATGTAATCCTAAGAGCTCGTTATAAACCGCTACGTGGAAAAAGACAACGAATCTCTAATGAGCTCATTTAAGTTTGACAGATTGATGCGTTTCTTCAAAGCTGAGCCTTTAGTTTTTATTAAAAAATTGTTATTTTTTATTAAAATTAGAGAGCTTGATGTTGGGTATATAGCCTAGAATATACTTATGGCCCAAAAGGTTACAGATCCAGGACAACCCTGCATAGAGAAGCAAATAGCATTCTGAGACCTAGCGCCACCTGAGGAAAGCTATCTGAATAGTAAGAAAGGCATAGGTTTTCTCAAAAGCCAAAACCTCTTTAGGGAAGTTAAAAGGTCTCGGGCCGTTATATCAAATTGATATAAAGATCTCAGGCAAAAATGTGTCAATTACAGCTTATAGAGGTCTCAGCTACAGCTTACAAATGCCTCAGTTATAGCTTATAAAGATTTTAGATATATAACACCTGAACTCGCCTCAGATGGATAAAGGAGTCTCAACCAAGGATTCTTAAGACTTCTCAACAGTTACGTGTTTGTGAATGATTCACTTATTTCCTTTATTTTTCCTGGATTATTCTCTAACAAGAATTCTTACCAATTAAAACCTATTATATAATAAGAATCTTATGGATACGCTTTACACAAAAGGCACGTGATCCCACAAAATCCGAAAGCTGATACTTACCTAATAGAATCTTCATGATCCTCGCATGACGAGATGCTTGTTTTCGGGTTCCATAAAAGTTTACCATATTTGAAAACCGCAAACGTCTATAAAAGGAGACTAATTACAACCAAGTACGATGACTAAATCTTTGGCCTTGAGAGTTTATATTTTCCTTAGCTTTCTCCAAAAAAATAAAACTCTAACTTAAGTATCGGAGGGTTTTCACCGGATCAACGATTTTTACCCCTGAGTTCTTGTTATAGTTATAGGTTAAGAAAAACCTAAAGAAGAAGAAAATTATCGCTAGTGCACTGAATCTACAGAAGGATTGTTTCTGCATCAACATTTTATTTATATTAGTGTCTTACATTTTATTTATACAACTAGTCATATAGATAATAATTATATTATTTTATTATATATTTTTGACAGCTCTCTCTCTCTTTTAAAACACAGGTTGTCTATGTCTCTATTTTAATGGATAAAAATTTGCGTCGAAATGTAAATTAATATAACTCCAAAAAAAAATATATGTATATATATAGGGATAATTTCATATACTTCCTTAAACTTTAGCTTATTTTGATAATAGTACTTAATTAGTAAGAAAAATAATTATAATTACACCCCTAAATATTAATGTAAATATGTCTTGATTTATATGATTTTATAATATTATACATATACCTTTAACCTAAAAAATACAAACAAAGTTATAATCCAAAAAGATTATTATTTTTAATAAAGAACGTTATGTCGTTATATGTTTTATTTTAATTAATTATTATAAGTTAAAAAATAATCTTATCTCATGAACCTAATTACTTTTTTTTAAAAATAAAATATTTATAATTTATTTAATTAATTGATACTTGTTGTAAAATTATTTTATTCAATGATTTATTTAATTTTTAAAATTTTAAATTAGAAAATAATACTTTATTTTACTAATTATTATAAGTTATCAAATAAACTTATTTCATAGGTCTATTTAGTGTTTTAATTTTTAAGAGTTTGTTTGGCATTACTTTCTCAACAGAGTTCCTTCAAATAGATTTTAGTCCTAAAATTTTTAAAAGTAGAATTTTTAATAATAAAAAAATTGATTGTTTGGTTATCAACCACATTTATTGACAAAATTTGTGTTGGTACATTAATAAATAAATTTTTAAAGATTTTGTATAAGAGGAACGTAGCAAATTTGTAAAAATAAAATAAAAATATTTTAGACAATGTAATCTTTTTTAAAAAAAATTATTCTTAAAAAGTTTAAAATTCAAGATTTTCTCTACAGAAGTAAAATAATTTTTTTTTAATTCTCAAGTAATTGTTCTCAAATTACAATCAAAAGACAAATAAATTTACAAAGAACTTTTAGCATTAAAATAGCTCTTTTTACCCATAGATTGGTTATGTCTAATTGAATATACAAGAGAATAATGACATTTT
>JAXCLQ010005098.1:6036-50147 GCA_035584115.1 Cedrela odorata
ATCTTGCAACAACATTGAAAATTGTGCTACATTTAGAATCTCATGAAAGTTTTGGAATACAATAATAGTCACAAAGATAATAAATGAAAAATAGATGTAATTGATTATATTGGAAGCATGTCATGTACAAATTCTGGTTATAAATTTGAATCAAATGTGATTCATTTATGATAAGATTTAAATGATGACTAGAAAGTGAAAAAGATTTTATCATCTTAGAGTACTTTTTCATTCTCACTGCTATGTCAGCTCTTGGTAAAATGCTTAAGACACTGCCATGAAACACCCTGAAGTTGTTTAAGTGGAAACATATTTATTGGTGGATGCATTGGATTCTTAAATTAACACCAGTTTTTCTTTGAAGCTGCTAAGAAATAGAGATGCTTTTGTATGATCTCAAGGATTCTTTTTTTAACAAATTTTGTTTTGGATGAGATTTTTAGAAGCTTTTTCTTTGTGTGAACTAAAGGGTGAATGGGTGTTAGATATGTGACTAGCCAGTTGAAATATGCGAGCAAAAAGTTGATTTCGATCATGGTCAATATCATTTTGACCCATGAAGGCATCATATAGAATTTTCTTTTTTTGGCCAACCAATTTTCTTAATATTTATTTAGAGTTCCTGTACTTCAGTCTGATACTAAAGTATTTCCTTATTAGCTTGTGCTTCTTTCTGCTTTGTTCTCCTAAAAGATTTGTTTTTTGTTTAGTTGATTCTCATGTTGCACAACATAAACCCCATCTACAACTTAAGCATGACTCTTTCAGCATCTCTGATATAAAGCAGTTCATAAAGAGCGATAATTTACTCATGTTGGCGAGTCTCATTCAAAGTCTGTCTATAACTGAAGTTTAATTTAATGTTGGTGATCATGACATCTTAGTGATGCTCTTTTTTTTTTTTTTTTAATTTTTTATTTGTATGTGTGTGCGTGTGTCAAGAGGAGATGCAGCGGTTTGCCAAAAAGATTGTGGATCTAATGCGGGAGGAAATGTTGTTTTCTTGGCATGGTGGTCCAATCATCATGTTACAGGTTGTAAAAGAATTATAAAGTTCACACTTTACATGGTGTAGATTAGCTTGTTTCCACATGCTTAGTTAGTTCTATAGCTTTGTTTGGGGGCATGACCGATTTACATGTGATCTAAATTGGAAGTAGGAAGAAAATAATCCTTCTATCCTATTTTATAAATCTGTACAAGGCTTTAAATAATACAAGCGAGTTGACAAAACTGAAATAAATAATAAAAATACTTATGCCCTAACTACCAACTAACTAGACTATTATCCTAAATTATTAAACATACACATTTAATACTCAAATCTTCTGACACAAAAATAATAAAGTTACTTTAGCTATTCTTTCGTTTTCACAACCAGTCTTTCTTTTATCTTGGCGATATAGCCTCATTTTTACATCTACCTTCAGTTTATTGAATATGTTTTCTATTTCAAATTCATGGTTGAAACCAGCTATAAGTAATCAAGTCCTTGTTACTTTGCAGATTATTGAACTTGATGGGTTTACTAAATAATGATTTGACAATTTTATTTAACACGACACTCATAGGGAGCCCCGAATTATTATTTTGCTTCAAACTTACATTGTTGGGTACTACAATTAAATTTACTATAGTACCAAAAGATGGTTTATGTGGAGTTTTAATATAATTTATGAAGAAATCTCTCATCCTGCTAACCATGCAGTTTAAGGTGTCTTTTGAACAATTGTTATCTTATACATTGGTTCAAAAACATGAAAAATCTTCGGGCTTTTTGTACATAGCCTCGTAGAACTGTAGAAGCATATTATACATATAACTTTAAAAGCATGTAATATGGTCTGTGACAGGCTAACATTTACAAATAATTTCTGGCCTTACATTCATCTGAAAATCGTCCTATTTCATTCATCTTTCCCAATCAAAATGCTTTTAAAAGGTTTATTTACAACTGTCAAATACAACCTAAACCAGGCTAAAACTGTACGAGTGATTTGGCTGGGATTAATTAGGAAACTATTGATTAGTAATTACTTAGTCAATTCCTGATTTGTAGTGATTTGATTTAGACTAGTTTCCTTTCTTGTAATCTTCTAAGTGTATATATATTAGCCTAGAATTGTATAGATTAAATTATGAATGAAATTACCCAATTTCTTCACATGGTATAAGAGCCAAATTTGGCTCATTGGGATATTCTTTTTCAACCTTCATCACTGAACCTTTTGTCTCAGCCGCTGCTATGTTTCTCTGATCTGAAACAGAGTATTGGCATTTGTTGTCTTTCTAAGCCTTTACTCTGTTTTTTGATCCAAAACAAAGTACCGTGAAGTCTTATTCTCCATGTTTATTTCGGCCTTCATTGCCAATTGTGAAATCTTTTTTTTTAAGCCAATAAATTTCCATGCTTGCCTTATCAATTCATCATGTCTGATGCAACCGAAACCTCAAATACGTTCGAGATTCAAGCAACAGAAACGTCGAGAATGATTTCAATTGGAGATTCGGAAAAGATTCGACCAAGTTATCCGTAAATTGAAAAAACTACTTGAAATGGTCTTAATTTGTTCGAACCTTTCTGAAAGAGAAGGGCAAATTGAGTCACCTCATTGGGACGGGTACGAAACCAGGAGATTAGAAGTATTGACACCTAGGATGAAGCTGACTCTATAGTGATGTCATGGCTATGGAACTCAATAACGTCCACCTTCTTGTTCTTGGATACAGCGAAGGATAGCTGAGATTGTTGTAAACAGAAGTATTCAAGGGTTCGCGATGCTGCTCAAATCTACGAAATCAAGACTAGAATCTCAAGTACTAAATAGGATAATTGGTCTATTACTAAATACTCCAATATGTTTCTTGCAGGATTAAATGCTTAATTTGATGCTATTAGAGTCCAAGTTCTTGGAAAAGAAGACCCTACATCATTGAATGAAACTATTGGCATAATCCGAGGAGAGAAAAGTCGGAGAGTGGTCTTGTTAGAGCCTCAGGCAGTGGAGAGTTCTGCAATGGTGGTAAAGGGTCCGTATGTAAGGCAGGATGGAGTAATACCAGCCGAGCAATTATTCTAGGGAAATCACAAATGATAATGAATGGTTAGAGATTTCAAAGGCTGGATATAAAGATTTTTCGTGGTGTGTACGTACTACCAAAAACCACGACATACCAGGGAAAAATGTTGGAAACTTCATGGTAAGCCCTCGAACTTTCAAGGTCCCATGCACACAGTAGGAACTGGACAATGAAAAAGGGATCAACAAGAGGAGTGATAAAACTGTAATTTTATAATTATTTTTCTTTATATTTGGTGTGTTTACCAGTTTTATGTCTTATAGTGTTTAATTATATTGATTTTTATGTGTAATGCATTCGTGGGAATGTGCTAATCAATTATGTTTTAAAGGATAATTTTTTTTTAACATTTTTAATTCTAAATCTTTTGAGTTTCTTGTAGGGTTCTGATGTAGAATTAGTGGTGGGATGAAAAAACGTTCTTCAGTAAACTTGAAGTGAACATCTTAATCTTTTTAGAAAAGTCTGGTTTGTTGAATTTTGAGTTTGTTTGAGCGTCCAAATGATTTATCAAAGTTAGTTTTAGAGAGAAAGTTCATATCCTAACTGAGGAAGGATTTTCATTTTGACCTGAAACTTTAAAAAGTTATAATTGGAGATTCATAAACCCAAATTAGGTGCTTCAAAATTTTTGAACTTTTATACAAGGAAAATTGGTCTTTAGGGTAGAAAACAAGAACACAATTTTTGAATCTCAAGTACTAAATAGGATAATTGGTCTTTAGGGTAGAAAACAAGAACACAATTTTTGAACTTTTCTTTCTTTTGCCGCCTCTTTCATCTCCATGTCTAGCTAAATCTTATATTTCTTTTATTTAAGGGATTCTAGCAACTTGGTTAATAATATTGTGAAAATTTTTTCTTCAATTTAATTGTTTCTTTTATTTGAATATCAATGTTTCTTTGTTTTATAAATTGAATCTATAGCTAAATTGAATCCATAATATGTAATTGTTATGTTATTTGGTTAATGTTAGCAATTAGGCAGAACAATTGTGATCCAAGCTTTTGTTAAATGCTTAAAGGAAATATAAAGTGAATTAAACAATTTTATGCTTGTTGGATTGTTATTCATCTTTACCTCCTTCTTAGTGTGTTTTGCTATCAATAAATTTATGAGAATTGCTTAATACCAATTGGATTATTGATAAGAATTAATTTGTGTGCTGAGCTCGAATTAATAATTATAGGAAAAGTAAGGATTATCTTTGCTTTGTAGGTAATGTTTGTCTAAATATTTGCATAGAAATAAATCTTTAGAAGTTCATGATTAATATATAATTGTGGTTAGTTTTTCCTTGAATCAAGACTTTCTTTATTTGAATTCTTCCATTTAATATTATGTTTTTTTATAATTAATTTTGTTGAATAATTGCAAATTGATAAAAATTCATTTTCTGTGTTTGCAACAATTTGGTTAACTAATCTCTATGGATTAGACCTTGCCCTTATTACAAGTTAAGTAGAGTAATTTATATTGGTGCATTCGACTCACATGAAGGAGAAAGACAAGCAAATATAAACACAACGTAACCAACAAGAGAAACAAAGATTTTTCAGAGCCAAGTTGAGTTAACTATAACGCCCTAATCCTGGGGTTCACTTGTGACAATCATCACAAACTCTTATGATACATCCTATATATCCAAAATATATCAAGAGAGTCTGTAAGACTTTCTATTTTTTTGTAAGTCACAAAAATCTGAAAATAGTTTATAAATCATAACTCCTCTCCATGAAAGCATTATCAAAGAATTAATCATTCATGATTAATTTATTAACAACTTGTAAACAATAATTATAAAATTGTTATAAACTCATTTTGCTTCAGGTTGAACAAATATAAGAATCTGCATGAATATTTAATTTATAATTACTTTACAAAACCCAAATAAATACATATCCAGTGGAAATAAAATACATTTGTGAATCAAGGAAAAACTTATATAGGGTGTCAAAAACCCTTCAACAACTACTATTAATCCGCATAACCCGAAAACTGAAGTGATGAGGAGTAAGTATACGAATATACTCAGTGAGTAAATAAAATAAATACATATGTACATACATGCACACACATTTCTAATCATGATATTGGGATTACTCTTTAACTTATACAAAATATATATATATATATATGTTCGTTTAAATCAAATAATTATAAAACAATTTATAGGTTTGCATTTAGTTTAAACCAATCAAGCCAAGTTAATCATACTTTTTTGACTGCTACCTTAGTCAAGACAACGTCGAAACTATCAATGAGTTTTTTATGCATAAAATCATATGTAATGAATTCTTTATAAAATATAAAACTATTTTCCATGCTCTGTAAAATCATTTATTTTCATACAGCATACATTTATAAAATGACCGTCCGTTTCATTGATATTGCTCTCGAGTAGTCACTTGATAACATGAGTGATTGTCCTCATAATCTGTCAAATCCAAGATATCCCTATTAAGTTGTCAGGATTTTCATAGGGTATCTATAACCACACATACGTGCATGGTACACAGTGGGCTTGCCATGACTTTTCCTCCTTATATTAGCCCCACTACGGCTCCACTCACCTATGCGGCCTCTCATAAGTCTATCCATAGGTTATCTCTCTATAGCTACAGTCAACCTTTCCTTCTTATATTAGCCCCACTGTGGCTCCACTCATTTATGCGGCCTCTCATAAGTCTATCCATAGGCTATCTCTCTGTAGCTACAATCAATAAACTAGCCCACTGACCATATAATAGTATTTAGCTTTACCAGCTTCATCACCAATATAAATGTATAAAATAAATTATTTTCACACAATAATTATAAAATATATAAATCAAATCCGGCCTCCTCGACCGTTTCAGTATGTATAATATAAAATTTTCAATAGCAGACCATTAGGTTCTTGTTCCGAGTTCTCGAAGCCTAATACCACAAATATAAATAATTATGAATTTCACGATTCAAAAATTAGATTATAATGCATTAAATGCAATACTCATGAAAAACATGACTAAAATTTTTTAATTTGACGCATTTCACTAAGTTTAAATAACTAATGTCATTTATCCGATTTCCAACAATAAAATCCTATGACCAACTTATTTCAAATTCTCATTTTCGTCTAATCTAAATTTACACATTTTCATCTAAGCAACCAAATATAGTTTATATCAAAAAGTTACTGTAGCAAGTAGTTACAGTTTATATTAAGTTACTGTAACAAAGAATTACTATTTAGATTAAAGTTATTGTAGTAAATTCAAATTTATTATAGCACATTCAAAATGACTGTAGCACCCGAGAGAAAAATACTTGAATTCCTTCAAATCAACACTTTAATCAATGTAAAATCAACATAATATTACATTTTTTACTCTAATTCAACAAAATCTAACATTGTCTACGCAAAATCAAGTGTAATTTTCTCAGATAAACAGTAATTCAAAATTTAATTAATGCTCAAAATCTAAAAATCAAGCTGCTAACGGGTTAATAAGTTTACCGACAACTGGTAGTAGCTTGTAGAAACCTTTAATTGTTGATTAAATGAGAAAATTCATGAATTTTTTTCGAAACCAAAAATTTCTCTTATTTATTTTCTTGTCGGTTCTAAACCAAGATGATACCAAATTGAAAATGAAGTGATGGGTAATCATTTGAAAACTGAAATTAGAAAAAAAATTAGTCGAATTTGAAGCGATTTGGTCGGAAATTAAGAGAGAGGGGGAGAGAATGAGTTCAGAGAGAGGAGAAGAATGAGAAGCAGAATGAATAAGAGTGAGAATGACTAATTTTAATATTTTTGATAGGCAAAGTTTCAATGAGACCTATTCTTTTTCAAAATTTTGAAAATTGCTCAAAATTTTAAAAAGTTTTCTTTTTAATCCCTATAAAACCCAAAAATAAATTTTCAATTTTTGCCATTTAGTCCATGATTCTTTATTCCAACTTGTCCCTTTGAAAAATTCTAAAATAACCTTGCATATTTCGAAACCTTTGCAATTAAATCCAAAGGTAATTATTTTAAATTTTCTTTTACTTAGATCCTTTATTCAACTTAAAAATAGTTTCATTTTTTAAAGTCTAATCCTATAAATTTAAATTCCAAAGGAAAGAAGAAAAACCGAAATTCCCATTGATTCGAAGGAAGGGGTTCACATTAACAAAGAAGAGATTGAGAAGTTACAAAATTTTCTGAGAACTTTAGAGTAACAAATGGGTTCAGGTAATTGTTTCTTGGCTATTTTAGGTAACATATCTCGGCTCCTTACTCTTAATGCCTATTATATGCATATAAAATGATCTTGGGTGGTTGATTCCTTGACCACAAATCATATGACTAAGTCTTCCTATGATTTTATCTCTTACAGTAATTGTCATAGCAATAAAAAGATATCTACATCAAATGATACTTTAATTATAGTTGTTAGTCAGGGATATCTTGTCATTAACTCAAAATTGGTCCTAAAGAATGTGTTGCATGTGCTTAAATTATATGTAAACCTTGTTTCAATTCATAAATTTACAAAGGCTTTGAATTATAATGTGAAATTTTCTTCTACACATTGTGAATTTTAGAACTAGGGCACCAAAAAGATGATTGGACTTGTTAGAAAGTACAATGGACTTTACCTTCTTGAAGAATCCGATGGGCAAAATAACACTAGGCATTTTCCCCTTTTCATTCATTTACAAGTCATTTATTTCCAGCAAAAACAAAATCTAGTTGCAATATCTTTGTCTTGGTCATCCGTCTTTCAGTGTTCTTACAATTATATTTCCAGATTTGTTTAAAGATATTAATATAAGAATGTTTCATTTGATGTTTATGAGCTTGCAAAACACAAATGTACTCATTTTCCTATAAGCAATAAATGAATGTTAGTTGGTTTTGTTCTTGTCCATATTGATGTATGGGGACCTTTTATAATTCCAAATATTTTTTTATGCTTGTTTGTTTATCTTGTTTATTCATGATTGTATGAGTGTTTCATGAGTTTTATTGTTAAAACAAAAATATGATGTTAGCTTTAACCTTTAAACATTCTTTCACATGATTAAAAATTAATTTAGGGTAAAACGGTTTGATCAAATAATGCCACATACTATTTTAATCAAAACTTATAGCCATTCTCTCAAGAAAAATGAATAATTCATGAGTCCTCTTGTGTCAATACACCAAAACAAAATGGGGTGGTAAGAAAAAATCTTTTAGTAGTTATTCATGCCATACTTTTGCAAAAGAATGTTGCAAAAATTATTGGGGAGAGTTGTTTTAACTATTACTTATCTTATAAATAAATTACTTTCTCAAGTTCTTGATCACAAAAATCCTATGCAACTTTTTTCCAAATTCTTTCCAGCCTTCAAAACCACAAACCACCTTACTCTTAACATATTTTGCTGTGTATCATTTATCTATATTCTTTCACATCAAAGGGGTAAATTGGATCCAAGAGATCTTAAGTGTATCTTTGTTATGTATTCATCTACATAAAAATGGTATAAATGTTATCATCCTCCTACCAAAAAAAAAAAAATCGTCTATGTTAATGTTAAATTTATTGAACATGAAAGTTTTTTGCTAAACCTTATTTTTAAAAGGAGACATCATTAATAGAAGATAAGAATATATATTTTTTTACTTGATCTTTCACTCTTTCCATCTTCATAATCATCTTTGTCTCCATCACCACAGTCACAAAATGATCTAATCACCTCGAATAAACATATTTACAGTGCTACTTGCTTACTGCAGGTCTATTTAAGGAGGAAAGAATCCATTATTCAACCTATGCAGGTCTTACAAATAGAACCGAACCTTAAATATGATGATAGTACAAAAGGTGTTGAGTTGATTTATGAGTCTGAAACTTATGAAGGTGATGTCTATGTTCTCCAGCCTGTAGGTGATTATGATCTTCCTATTGCTACTAGGAAAGGTGTGAGAATACCAAACATCTATTGTACCCATTATCTCACTTTGTGTCTTGTGAGAAGTTGTTTGACAGTCATAAAAGCTTCTTTACTCACCTAAACATTATAACCATCCTAAAAACTATTTTCAAAACATTGTGTCATAATGAGTGAAAAAAAGCTATGAAAGTTGAGATATAAGCTCTTGAAAAAAATAAGACATCAGAGTTGGTTGAGTTACCAAAGAAAAAGAAACTAGTGGGATGTAAATAGATTTTTATTGTGAAGTATAAAGCAAATTGGTCTATTAAACCGTTTAAGACTAGGTTAGTGGCTAAAGGGTATAGCAAAATCTACGGGATATACTACCTTGAAACTTTTGTGCTAATAGCCAAAATGAATACAATGAGGATTTTTATTAACTTTAGTTGCTAACTGAGGCTGAAGTATGCATTAATATTATGTTAAGAACGCCTTTTTACATGGCTATATTGATGAAGAAATCTACATGGAAATTCCTCCAGGTTTTGAGACAAAAAGTAACAAGGTGTGTAAATTGAAAAAGGTGTGGTATAGGTTGAAACAATCACTTAGAGTTTGGTTTGATAGATTTGCCAGGCTAATGAAAACTATAAGATATAAGCAAAATCAAGGTGATCATACATTATTTGTGAAACATTTAGCTTTAGAGGGAGTCATTGTTTTATTGGTTTCTATAGATGATATAATTGTAATAGAAGATGACTTAAAATATAAAGAAGGCTTGAGAAAATGTCTAGCTCAAGAATTTGAAATAAAAGAACTTAGTAGGTTGAAATAGTTTCTTGGTATTAAGGTTTTCCACTCTTGGAATGGGATTTTTGTATCCCAACAAAAGTACGTACTAGATTTACTAACCGAGACAGGAAAATTTAGGTGTAAACCAGTGAAAATTCCCATTGAGCAAAATCACAAGCTTTGTAAAATTGAAGAAACAATGATGGATACAAAATCCTATTAAAGGCTAGATGGTAGATTGATTTATCTTTCACACACAAGACCAAACATAGCCTATGTATTTTACAATATCTCAACAAAACTATGGAAAGCGAATTATTATTCAAGAAAGGAGAAAAGTTAACACTACAAGCCTACACAAATGCAAACTATACAAGATCTAGTGATGACAAAATATCAGCATTGAGAAATTGTACTTTTCTTGGTGGAAATCCTGTAACATGGAGAAGTAAGAAGAAAAATGTGGTTGCAAGATCAACTGTGGAGGTTGAATTTAGGGTAATGGTATTGGGAGCTTGTGATTTTCTATAGCTGAAAATTATTTTAGAAGATTTAAATGTTACATGGGAAGGACTTATAAAGTTTTATTATAATAATAAGTTGGCAATCAACATTGCACACAATCTTGTGCAACATGATTGGACCGAACACATTGAGGTTGACAAAAATTTTATAAAGGAGAAGCCGAATAGTAGTTTGATCCACAGATTGTTTGTAACTATTGGTAGTTAAGTTGCTAATGTACTAATAAAAGGATTAAAAGGCTTAGCCTTTCAGACTATTGTTGGCAAGCTGGGAATAGATGATATCCACTCGCCAACTTGATGGGTGTGTCAAATACAATCCAAACCAGGCTGGAATCGTATGAGTGAGCTGGCTGGGATTAATAAGGAAAATGTTGATTTGTAATTAGTTAGTCAATTTCTGATTTATAGTTAGTCAATTCTTGATTTGTAGTGATTTGATTTAGGCTAATTTCCTTTCCTGTAATCCTCTAATGTATATATGTTAGCCTAGAATTTTATGATTAAATTATTAATGAAAATACCCAAATTTTCACATTACCCATATGTTTGTTCTTTGTTTCTTCTCTTATAAATTCTTTAGTGAATGATTATTCAAGATTCCATTGTCCAGTGTTGCATATTGAAATGAAGATCAATGATATAGACAACCTTTTGGTCTTATGGTTTTCTTTTGAGTGGTTTTTCCCTGTTTTGGAGAATTACAAGATTTTTAGTTTCCTTGAGATGTCTAAGGTCTTTTCTTCTGCTTTGTGTCTGAGCAGGTCAACACTTAAACTTCTATCATACATGTGGATTTTCCTTTGCTTCTTTCCCCAAGTATTTTCGTGCCTCAACAATCTATGATTGCAAGTAAACTTTGACGGAGCACATGCTTGGAAACGATTTCTGCACATCCATCGAGGAAGTTATGGCAGTCACACGGACCGAGCGAAAAAGTTCCCATAGGACCATGGACATGTATCTATGCATATTTTAAAATTTAAACATTTTAAACATAATATCAACATAAATAAAGTACACATACTTTAATAAGTCGATATTCAGAACAAACTCCTTTGTTTCCAGTTAGCTTCTAGGTTTATCCTTACATCGGGTTGATTACGAAGGGTTCTAGTTACTTGGTTTCATGTTAGGAGACTTTGAACAAGTGTATCAACTTCACCAAGTTAATACAAAATTTTCTACTCTTAAAAAATTTCTACTTGCTCATATGAAAGAGAAGGAAACTTATGAAACTATTTCATCCCTTTCATCTTTTTTCTTTTTCTCTCTTTTTTTTTTCTTTCTTCCTTATGAATTTTGTTCAAAACAAAAACCTCTCACCATTCAACAACGGCGTCCAAAGCAAGAAGAATGAGAAAAAGACTATTGATATTTCAATTCTCAATTGAAATCAATCTTGTGAAATCAATCCCACATACACACCTTTTCATCCACTCAATTTGATCAAATTAACATAATGGATACAAGTGTCAGAGACCCACCTATGAATTCTAAAATCCATTTCAATTTACAATAATTCATTTAATGAATGAAAAAATATCTTAGTATATATTAATATTAAACACTTTAATATATATATATATATATATATATTAAAGTATAATCATCATTTCCTTACAATGTTTAACTTTCAAATATTAATTGCAAAACACATTTACCTTTTCTTGAATTTGTTTAATTATAGTTAAATAATTAATCTTATCTATTGATTAAAAAATAATGGATAAGATCTAATCAAGAATTTGACACTTGCAACGTTACATGGTGCCATTTGTCAACCAATGATTTACTTGATCAAATAATGGTTATTTAATCATTAATAAATAAACCATTTATTTATTAATATTCTTATTAAAAAATATATTTTTCAAGTCTTCATATATCCGTAAATTATATTTATGATATCCGAATTATTACTTAAACATTTTTCACGCATACGTAAGCTAGTGCGTCTTAGTTTAGAAATTTATTTTTTACAATAAAGAATTAAATTGTCATCCGATTAAAGTATCAGAGCAATATCATTAACTAACTTAATGAATATTGTATAATGACAATAACCATCATCATAAAGTAACCAGTTAATGTGACCACCTGAGTACACTGTGAACTAAACATGAGCAGATATAAACTCTTTCGCATCATTTTAGTACAACTTCTTGTAACTGAAGTTTCCCAATAATTATGAGTAACTTCTAGTAAGATGTTATGACCCCCAAACATGAATGAATGAATATTCAAGATAAACCCATATAGTTGTACATATATGTAGTAGAGTCTTTCAACTGTTGACTCCTGATCAAGTTTGGGTTATGGAATCGTAAAACATTTAACTCAATCATAATAATAAGAACTCAAATCATATACAAGATTCATGTATTCGAAAATACTTTTTCGGAAACACGTATTTTGGGTAGAGATTTGTTTCCCATGTATGACATTTCCGCCTATGATTTCAAGCTTCAATATCTGAGTCAGTAGATTTCATCTTAGTTATCACATGTCCTCATACATTAAGAATACATTGCCAACAATCTTCTTTCATCAGGCATGGCTAGTCTAGTGCGATATACACAAGTGAACAATGTGCATATGATAGTGGTGATACCTTAGGTCAAATAACTAGCGGTACACTAGTATGACTGTGTAACGTATCATTGATTGTGGATAATCACCCATGTGATTTGTTACGTTTTATCACGTTCAGTAATACGTTCTCTAACATATCATTTATGTTTATGCTTTGTGACATGAAACTCGTCATCCAACTATTAGTATCCAATACTAATCCTTGACAATATCAAACATACTAGTCATGTAATGTTATACTCCCATATGACATTACCTCAACCGAAAACTGATTCAGTTGTATTTAAATCAAAGACTTTGTACTCATATATACAATTCTTTACAAATATCGTCTTGATATCATAATACATCACAGAATTCTATTATGCATTATTTATATAATTAGCAATTGAATATGCAAAATGATATAAAAGTTATTTTATTAATCGTAAATAAATTCACAATTAGATACAAAAATATATATACATAGAATAATATCATTGAACCATATGATATGATTAATTTTAGGGCATATCTCCAACAAATTTTCTTCATCTCTAAATCCTGGATGATGTGAAAGAACCTATTTGTGTTTGGATTGAGAACAACTTTATTATCCATGACATATTGGAGCATTTGAACACGACAAAAGACTATTATGATTACTATGGCATGTAACCAGGTACATTATTTTCCAGTATTGGATCTGCTAAAATGGGCAAATTATTGTGAAAAAAAAAAGTTCTTAAATGGGAGACTAGTTGATCCAACTCAGCGTGTCAATCCAAGGTGAGCTAATTCAGCGAGTCAATTTAGTTGTGGGCTCACTCTCCTCCATGTGGTCCCCGTAGGGCAACTAGATCTGAATAGTTTAGTTATTCAATGTGATTGCACATTTTCTCTTACTCGGTTTATTTATTTGGCAGGATAAAAAATTGAGGAAAGAATATATCTATCGAGTTTAGATTATGTTCTGATTTAGAAGATCAATGTTGATTGAGATCAGATACAAGTTCAAATTGGTTAAGATGTAGGATGTTGGGAGAAAGAGAGATATGCAAATAGAAAGAATGTGGTAAGCCAGAGAAAAAATGATCAATCTGAGATTTCCTCCAGTACTTCTTTACGATAACTTTTATCAGAAATTCATTAACGGCAAGACTGGTTTCTCTTAATTTTTTGAAATCATCTAGGTGAAACTGCAGTGGTTGTCCATGAAATTAACCTTGTAAACTAATTATTATGTAAAAAAAATAAGGATGGTTTGGTGTTTGATTAATTGTATTTTTTTGTTATAGAGCAAAAGTCTCTTGACTTTTACGGTAAAAATTCAAAGGTACAATAATATTCTTTTCTTAATTTCTCTTTTATTTTAATGCTTACTTAATGCATATTTGGATTGCAAAATATATGTTTCTGACGATGACATCTCATTTTGGTCCAACGGTTGCGATAGACAACATGCGTGATGTGCTGCGTGTATTCGTTAATGGCCAACTTATAGGTGGATTTATCTCCTTCTCACTCCCTTTTTCTCTCTTTTTGTATTAAGTTTGTGCTTCTATGTATGTGTTTGTGTAGTGTTTTAATTTTTTTCCTTTGTGTCTTTTTGTTTTTGGTCAGAGGGGTTGCAAAATTTTGCACACCTGCCAGATGTTTATTTTATTTATGTACTCTTTGTAACTAGTAAAACTATGGATATGCTTAGGAACGTAATATTAGGCCTGCTTTTAAGAAAGAGGAAGAGTCTATAGCTCAAGAAAATCTCGTCCCAAATGATCTACGTATGGAATGTCAAAAGTACGTAGTGATTTGGTTAAGTTTTCTCAATTTTCGTGCAAGTTTCAAAACATGAATACAATGCAGCTTATATATATGCACAGCTGCAGTAACTAGGCTAAAAGGTAAGCACATTACATTTTCGTTAAGAAGTTAAGAACATTTTCCTATGTAATCCTATAGTTATCTGGTTAGGTATACCATGACATCTTTTTGTCAATTGATCTGAGAAAGGTTTTGGATGCAAGAGCCTAGTGTATCTCATGGAAAACCTTTTTTTTATTAGTTTTGGACATACTGCAGATACTGTGTGAATTTTTTTTAAAATTCATACTTTATTTTATATTTTTGGTAGTGCCTAACTTCTATTTATTTCTTTTCTTCCTTTCTAGCCATTTTTGTACTCTTCACAGGCATGGAAGACTACATTTGCATCCGCTCCTCCTCTATCTACTTTTCTAATTCTCGATTTTCTCATCTTTCATCTCACTTTCACATTACCGGATCATAATAGTAAAATGACTCAACTATTCAAGACTCCAGTTATATGAATTCATTGTCACCAACTCACCATTTTGTTCTATTAGGAGTCTTTTAACTTTTGTCAAAATCCTATGTAGCAATGTTATCTCTTGTAATGGTTAGTGACATCCTTTCAATTTCCTCTTGTTCTGTTAGTGCCTCAATTTGCAGAAGATTAATATTGTAGTCTTGCTTACTGATAGTCTTTGCTTCCACGTTATCAAATCTTCCTTAATGTCTTCCTTTTATCATGTCTCACCCAGTTCCATCCATAGTTTTGTTTAGCATATGTATTAATTTCACTTGTATTTCCAACCGCCCACCTTTATGTCATTACATCTTCTAAACTCATTATACAAGCTTGTTATTTTCTGTTGGGTCCAGTGTTTATATTTGCTATCACAGAGCGCAAATGGCTTTATAGCAATTTTATATATACCAAACAAGATATATACAAAGAAAGAAAATATAAAGGAAACAAGATACAATACTAATCAGATTCCTCTCTCTTAATCTCCTTGGAACAGGGAAGCTTTAAGGTTCCTATAATTAGAGTGCAGATTCCAGCTAGTGGAAGTGGTTATGGACATATATATTGATAATTACAGCCTTTTCTATTTCTTTTAGTGTAGGTTCTATTGAATATAAATTTACTGCAATGTTCTAGGTAAATGAGATGTAGTTGTTTCATGAATTTGATTTCCAATAAGAATTTTAATTACCAGCAACAATAATTTAATGAGTTGCATTGATTTTGGTTGACGTTGTAATACATTAGTCTGTACTCAAATGCTTTTTTTCATTATATATTTTATATTCACGATCACCTCTTATTATTTTGTCTAACTTGTATTGCTATGTCTCTTCGAAGTGAAGGCAATGTGATTGGTCATTGGGTGAAGGTGGTGTAACTAGTTCAGTTTCAGCCTTTTGCTGGATTGAAGGTGCAAAGAAGAAAAGAGACCTAGATTAATTATTGGCCTCTCTCTCTCTCATTCTCTGTCAGTGTTTCTTATAGACGGTACCTTCTTATCTTTAGAAACAAAACTCCCTCTGATGGAAACTGTCTTCTCCTATCTATTGGAATTTTGGTCAAAATAGGGATTTTAAGCTTAGGAATGAATTGGAATATCAATATTGTCACAAGACCAAGAAAGAAGGTGTAGTTCTTTCAATGAGAGCATGAAGTTACTAAACAGAAAAATGACCTGAAGGAGAAGTGACCTTCTAGGACATTATCTACCTGGTGATGAGGCTAGTAAAGAAAATAAGCTGCAAAATCTTCCGGAAAGGAAGTTGAGAATTACAAGAGTACCTGTTGCGATATAAAATGATTGTAATGCGTTGTCCTAGAATTCAGCAAAAGGCTCTATTTGGAAGGATTGAGACTGCAATGGTCACTCTGAATTGAAATGAAACAAATTTTTGTAAATTTCTTTCTTTCACTGCTTCAATTTTACATCTCTCCCTCACTACGATATTTTTCTTTTTCACTTTTCTTCTCAATACTCATTTCCCTCTTCTTGATTAATATTCATTCATATCGAAACCTCCTCTCTTCTTTCTATGAATTAATTTCTAAGGACTAATGTTTTAATCTCCGGGTTTACCTAAATTTCTAGATTATTATTTGGAAAGTAGAAAAGTTTTGAACATTTAAATTGACTAGAAGTTCTAGAATCATTCCTTGTGTAACTATGAGTAGTTTCATTGATTGCATGTGTTTTAATTTGTGCAGACAGTTGATTTATTAGTCTGTTGATCCGTATGTTGTTTGAAAAGAGGATGTTGAACATTTGCCTCATATAGTTTGAATTACTGAGTAGAATTATGGTGCCTTCCTTGAGAAAGATAGAGCTGGGTTTAGAGGCCACATTAATCTTACTGGATCTAAAAATGGGGATATGACCTCGCAAAAGTTATTGTGGACCTACCAGGTACGCTTTCAATGATCTTGCCAGGGTAACTAAAAACTTTATTTTGACTCAACATTTTGTGAGAGAGAAGAAACACTAGCATTTGCCTTTATTTTTTGCACTAATTTGGGATTTCAGCTAATCTGGTTTGTGCTAGTATTCACAGGCACATCTTATTTGAATAAGGCTCAAAACAGGGTTTGTGAGCTAACAATCTTAAAAATGCCAATGCTTTTCGAAGTTTCTTGAATTTGAAATAAATTAGAAAAAGAATACTTATGATTGCTGAATTTGAAATCACATTTCTGATTACCGTCTGTGTTTACCAAAGGCAAATGTATGAGACTTGTATGACGATACATGTTATTAACATTATAATATTACGACACTTCATCCTGAATTAATATCTTTGACGACTATTTAGTACTTTGATTTGGTCCCATTCGACCACATTCGACGCTTATGACGAAGTCTTTTAGAAATTATCATTTTCTTGCTCTGAAAGATAAGAAAACAGTGTAGTTTGCATCAAGTTTTATTTTTTAATTTTTATATTGTTGGGCGAAAAGGTGAATTCAAGAGAAAATACAGCAAGGCATTATGGATTGATTTGACACGAGATGCTATTCCATCAACCTTCTCCTCTACCAAGTAAATAACACGACTTTTAACGATTAAAGGCATAAAAAAAAAAAGAAAAAAAAAAGTATGATAATTTAAATTATCGTATTATATTATATTATTTAATAATTTTATTAAAAATAAAAATTATAACTTATCATAAATATTAAATAATTAAAAAAATTATAATTATATAATTTATTTAATATTTTTATTTTTATTTTAATAATATTTATGATATAAGTAAATATTTTTTTAAAAATGAATAAATATAATTACAAATTTTTTAAAATAGAAAAATTATAAAAATAATTTATTAAATTATAAATGAGCTAGCACAATATAATTACTCGAATAGTTAATTGTATCATAAATAAATTCACATATTAAAAATTTTATACGATTATTAATCGTGTCATGTTATATTACTCGTTTAATAATCATATTATTTTATTTTAATTTAAATTCATAAATTTTGTGTCATATTTGTGTTGGGTAGACTGATTGTGTTAAAAATTATTACCCTTAATTAAAAGTACAATGATCATTATACATTTATCTTTACAAAGTAAATTAGATACTAAAAACATGCTTTTCTTGTGTGGTAATATAATTATTCTTATATAGTATACCATCTCTTTTCATCATTATTTTCTTATACGTTCCAGCAATAGCTCCCTATTGCATATATTTAACCATATCATTTTATGTTCATAAATTTTATTTTATTAACATATAGCCCATTTTTCACAATTCATGCGGATATACTTTGATGCTCCTGATGGGGCTGACCTGGTTGCTCTAGATTTGGGAAGCACGGGAAAGGGCCAGACTTGGGTCAACAGTTATCATATAAGAAGATACTGGAATCTAGTTGCACGAAAATGAGGATATCAAACATGTGATTATTGTGGGGCCTACAATTCTGACTCTCTTTAAGGTGGTTACCAGAAATTTTCGAGAAGCAACTGCCATGCACACAAGTCATTATTAGTGGTGTCTAAGGTAATATGGTATTACAATTTATGTCAAACTATTTGCTCGAAAAGTATCTAAGTGTGTGGTTTGCATCTGTCTGCTTAAATTGTCATTACCACTAAATAATTCTTTTCAAAATCCTGATTAATTCTTACCTTTTAAGACAGGCTTGCCAAGAAAGAAATAGTTGTTCTATTGAAATTTCAAATGTTGCATTTGGAGTTGACCTCTGCCGGGCCACTGTCAAGACATTAACTATTGAGTCAAGAAGCACTCCCTCGTCAAATATTGGTTTCTCTCATATTTAAGTGACAAATAACTGAGGAAATAATGAGGTTGATTCCCTTAAGCTACCACGGAGTAGCAAACTGTTTTCTTAGTATCGTGTCCCGTCCATATTTCAAGTTAACAGGTCGCATGGGGATTACACCATTGGTATAATGTGTACATGTTGTTGCAACTAGTTATATTGTATTTTTACAGGGTACAAAACCCTGTTCTACAATGTCTACAGTCATTTCCAAACAACACATGTTTGATGGCTTTGGTTTACGTGAACATAAATAAATTTGCGTCAATGCGGAAAGGAATCCTGCGACTGTGATCGTCTACATATTGGAAGTTCAAGAGCCATTTGGCTAACAAAATAATTTATATGTTGCTGCAAGAAGAGGCAAAAAATATAGAAAACTAAAGATAAACATGAACCAAACCAAATAAATTAACAAACAAACAAAGGGCTTTGTCATGTTGTTTTGTAATAGAATAGAATAGAATGAATCCATGTAGAATTCTTTGTTACGATAATGAGATTCTAAAAATTTCTTGATTAAGGCAAGAAGTTACAATAGACCTTAGAATTTTATGAAGACTGAATAATTGTTATGTATTGATGTATATGGTGTGTTTGTGCATACATACATACATGCATACATGCATACATACATACATACATTTATATATATACACGAAAAGATTATGTTATTTAGCATTTGAATAATAACACAAGTTATACCGGATGATTATTGTTTTTATTATTATTATCTTTTATGTTTTTGAATAAGTTTCTTAAGTTTAGGATCAATCGGTCGTTAGGTATTGTTTTCCTGATCTCTTGAATAATATTGCTCTTTCTGGTTTGTAAATGATATTTTTATGGGATGCAACCATGTATTCTATTTAATAGAGTTTTCAATTTAATAAATACTAACTTACATTTTAATCCAAATAATATGGTATCAGAAGCGTGTTTATTATCTCAAAAAATTTTAAAAATAAAATTGGCAAAAATTGCCATGACTAGCGCTACCCGAGATAGAAGTTTTGAGGTATATGTCAAGTCTTTATAGAAAGCAGCTTCTGAAGAAAGGTATGTCATCAACTATGCCTAGTCTCATTCTTTATAGATTAAGAAACACAAAATCAATGGATCAAACTACATGGATTGATCTTAGTAAGTTTTGTTGGTCATTCGCGACTAGGGGAGAATTGACTACATCACCAACGAAATAAAGAAACCACAAGAGCAAGAGGCTGGATATCGCATTTAGGAATGAAAACAATTCCTTGGTGACCACGTGGCTTGTCAACTTTATAAAACTAAAAATCGATATAAATTATTTATCTTACAAGTCTGCCAAAAAAGTATGATATCTTGCTGAAGCTATGTATCCAAATTTTGGTAATTCTTCTCAAATGTTTGAACTGAAATATGTTTTTAGGGATATGAGGGAAGAAGAGTCCAATGTAATGGATTCCTACAATACTTTAGTGGGCCGTTGGTAATAACTTAACCTGTTTGATGGTGTAAATTCGTCTTGCACGGTTAATAGTCTGAAATATGCATAGATGGTGGAAAAGGAAAGATTGTTCGATTTTCTTCATGTATGGAATAAAGACTTGGATGAGGTTCATGAAAGGATTCTGGGAATGAAACTATTACTACTACCAATACAAGATGTTTTTAGTGAAGTTCGACGTGAGAAAAGCAAGAGAAGAGTTATATTAAAGTCTGATTCGGTGAAGAGTTCTATGCAGAATTCAAGACTAGTGTCACAGAGTTAAATTCGAAGTGTACCACCTTACTAGTAAGACGAGTCTTGGTCGAACTTTAAGGATGCTAACATGGGTGAAAAATAAGATTTTGGCTAGAAAACAAATTCTAAGGATCATAGTGTCCCTAGAAAGCCAAGGGTGTTGGCTTCATCTATAAATTGAGTTCTTGACATTATATTGCCAATAATCAAGAGAATAAAGAGAGTATTAAGATTGGTATGATCTAATACTCGTTCTAGAGAGAGAAAATAAAAAATTTTGGAGAGCATTTATTAAGAGTTAATGAGTGGTATTGTAATCCTTTTAAGTGATTAATAAAAAAGTTGAGGACAATAAGCCTTTGTAATTATCTCATTTTGTCTTTGTAGTTCTGTTAACTTGCTTGTGTTGGAAATTGATGAAAAAGTGAGTGTTGATCAAGTGGGGACTTGAAAGAGCCCTGTGACAGTTGGTATCAAAGCTGCATTAGGCTGAAAAACACAGTTTAGGGAATAGCCGCGTTTACTTTGATGAGTAACATACACAATGGTAGGAGATACTATCAAAGACCGATTAGATTACATAGAGAGAGCTATTGGGGGGGATTAGACTCGATACACCTACATTGGTTGATCAAATGGGAGCCATAGCCTTAGAGATGGGGTCATTGAGAGATGAGATAGTGGTTCTAAAGCGGTTTTATTAAAATCTTGAGAAATATTGCCAAGAGTGGATAGGAACTACAGGTGAAGACCTTATTGTTGTGAATGCTTTAAGGGGGCAATTAATGAACTTTGAGACCGATATGGTTGTAATCAAGAGAGCTTTAGGCAACATGCCTCAACAAGTCAAGCTGGTTCCCTAGAAAGTAAAAGTGCCCAAGCTAAAAGGATTTGCAGTGGCATGAAACACAAAAGAGTTAGAAAACTTTTTGTAGGACATTGAGCAGTACTTCAAGGCAGCCCATATTCCAAAATTGGAGCAAGTAGACATAACTAGCATTTACCTCACTGGTGATGCTAAGTTATGGTAGCGTACAAAGCTGATTGAGGACGCTGAGGTGCAAAAATCATAATTTCAGACATGGGAGGCATTGAAGAGGGAATTGAAGGCTCAATTCCTATCAAGCAATGTGGTATAGCTTGCAAGGGAAAAATTGAAGAGATTGAAACATACAGAGATAGTGTGGGATTACGTGAAAGAATTCAGCTCATTGATGCAACAACTGAACAAGAGGCACCAAGTGAGATCGAAACAAGTGTGCCGAAGTTGAACCCATTGCAGCAACAAAGATGAAATGTTTTGTGAATTGATGAGTCTTATCAAAGGCTTATGTACTTGATGGTATATGTTAATAGGAGGGAAGTTCGGGTTATGTTAGACATATGTGCCAAGAATAACTTCATCACAGACTGAGAGATAGAGTCGTTGGATTAAAAGTTGAGGGCACACAATGCGCGGTAAACTCTTAAAATATGGCCATGAGAGGCATAACCATAAACACATTGAAGATTGGAACATAGAAGGAGAAAGTCAGATTTTCCGTCCTTCGACTTAAAGATTTCGAACTTATTATTGGCTTAGAGCTCTTTATGAAAGCAATGGCATATGTGATGCCACACATGAGGAGTCTTCTGGTTAAAGGCAAAACATCAGAACTTTTAACCAAAACATCGGAACTTGTACGATGCGAGTTCTTGAAAAATGGCAAAGCGGAACCATCACTCCAAAATATCATACATTTCAACAAGGGATTAAAGCAAAGAGAGATGTCTTACATAGTGACACTTATTAATATCAAGCCAGATTAGATTGATAAGGTGCTTAATGAATATGGGGCTGTGTTAGAAGAATTTACTGATGTGATGCCACCCGAATTGCCCAAAGAGTTACCCCTATAATGTGCGGTGGATCATCATATTAAGTTGAAACCAGGGGTAAGACCACTTGCTCAAATTCTTTATAGAATGGCGCCAATAAAGTTAGTGGAGTTGCATAAGCAACTAGATGAGCTATTGGATGTGAGGTACATCCAACCTTCGAAAGCATCATATGAGGCGTCGGTGTTATTTCAAAAGAAGAAAGATAACTTGTTACAGATGTGTATAAACCATTAAGCACTCAACAAAGTGACAATCAAGAACAAATATCCTGTCCTTAATGCGACAAATTTGTTTAATTAGTTGTGAAGAGCTTTTTACTTCACAAAGCTGGGTTTGCAATCAGGATATTAGCAAGTTAGAATTGTTGAAGGAGACGAATTCAAGATAGTGTACGTGACATGGTATGGATCATACGAGTTTCTAGTGATGCCATTCGGATTAACTAACGTACCAGCAACCTTCTGCAACCTAATGAATGATGTGCTTTACGAGTTCTTAAATTGATTTGTGGTGGTAATGAGATACAGCAAGACTTTCAAAGAACATCTCGAGCATCTAAAGCAAGTGTTCGTCAAGTTAAGGGAACACATGCTTTATGTAAAGAAAGAAAAATGCGAGTTTTATTAGCAAGTTGTGTTATTCTTGGAGTATTGGGTAAGCCACGAAAAAATTCAAATGGATGAAAGAAAGATTGAGGCAATCATTGATTAGCGTGCACCAACAAGAGTTTCAAAACTGAAATCATTCCTTGGACTAACCAACTACTATAGAAAATTCATTGAGGGCTACTCAAGAAGAGTAGGTGCATTCACTGACTTGCTGTAGAAGGAGAAATAGTGGGAATGGATAGATACATGCCAACAAGCATTCGATGATATCAAAGAGGCAATTGCTTATGAACCGATGCTTAAGCTACCTAACTTTGATAAGCCATTTGAATTATGGACGAATGCATTAGACAAAGCCATTAGTAGCATGTTAGTTCAAGATAGGTATCCCATAGCTTTCGAGAAACGAAAGTTAAAAAATGCAAAATAGAGATACTCGACCCACGAGAAGAAAATGACTGGGGTGATATATTACTTGACTACATGGAGGCATTACTTGTTGGGAATGTGTTTCATAGTCATGATAGATAATGTAGCCAATACTTACTTCAAAACTTAGAAGAAGTTATCGTCCAAACAAACAAGATTGCAGGAATTCATTGTGGAGTTTGATTTCGTTTGGGTACACAAAGCAGGAAAACAAAACTCAGTAGCAAATGCACTGAGCCGAAAGGAAGTGTTAGGCTATGTGACTACACTTTGGATTGTAACATCAAATTTCATCAACCGTGTGAGGCAGCATGTAGAGACATATACTGCATACCAACAAATGTGTGATGAAATTAAGAAAGGCAATGTGCGAAGATATTGGCTCGAAGACAGGATAATTTATACTCGAGGAGAAAGAGTTTATGTTCCTAGTGGTAGAGACCTACATAAGGTATTGTTAAAAGAGACGTACTGTGTAAAATGGGCAGGACATTTAGGGGTTGAGCGGATGATGACTTTGTTGGAAAGGTTATACTACTAGTCCAAGATGGAAAAAGACATACGGATGTATGTCAAGACATGTCTAATGTACCAACTAGACAAGACCAAGAGAAGAAGACTAGTGAGACTTCTTCAACCATTACCGATACCAACGAGAACGTGGCAATTGATTTCAATAGATTTCATATAGGGAATGCCTAAATCAGCAGATGGGTACAAGTCGATATTGGTCGTGGTCGATCGATTCTCCAAGTATGTCATCTTCATACCAGCACATCATGCATATTCAGTAGAGAAGTCAACAAAATTGATTCTTAAGCATATGGTGAAATATTTTGGAGTACCAAAAGATATTATAAGTAATAGAGATGTAAGATTCATAAGTAGATTCTGGACTTTGCTTTTTAATCTCATGGGCATCGAATTGAAGTTCTCTATAACAAATCATCCTCAGACAAATGGTCAGACTGAAAGGGTGAATGCACTATTAAAAAGTACTTGTAGCATTATATGACAGCTAGTCAGAAAAATTAGGTAGTTTTGCTTGACTCAGCTCAGTTTTGCTACAACATATATAAATCATCTTTCACAGAGATGAGTCCAGCAAAATTAGTGATGAGGTAACAACCTCGCACGCCACAAGAGGTGAAAAACAGAACACTGAGGTTAAGTGTCCAGCGACATACAAACTTGCACGAGACAAACAAGAGATGATTAAGCTAGTCTTTAAAAGTCTAGCCAAGACATCTCATCAAATGAAGAAGTATGCCGATGTAAAGCGAAGAAACTTAGAGTTCAGGGGGGGGTAGGGAATTTGGTGTTGTTGAAATTTACTCTGCAGATTTAGAAAAAGATTAGTAGAAAGACTACAGAGGACTGATGTCGAAGTACGATGGACCCTTTGAAGTAGGAAAGAGAGTAAGTAAAGTTGCTTATAAATTAAAGTTGTTAGAGAGATTAAAAATACATCCGACAATGTGTATGAGTTACTTGAAACCCTTTCACAAGGACTTGGTTGATGTTGAGTAGCAACAAATTAAGCGAGCTTCACCAATGATCCAGAAGCAGTTAGATAAAGAGGTCGAGAAGATCCCTAATTATCGGACTATGGGGCATAGTGAGAAGAACTGAAGAACGAACTATTTGAATCAGTAGAAAGGGGGAAGCATAGTAGATGCAAGCTGGGAATGAGATATCACGTTGTGGCAGTTCGAGAAGCAAGTGAATGACTACCTTTCTGATGCAACGAGGACGTTGGACTCTCCAAGTGGGAGTGGTTTGTTACAGAGTTAAATTTAAAATGCACCACCTTGCTAGTAAGCCAAGTCTTGGTCGAACTTTAAGGATGCTAGTATGGGGTGGAAAATAAGAGTTTGGTTAGAAAGAAAACTCTAAGAATCCTAGTGTCCCTAGGAAGCCAAGGGTGTTACTTTCATCTATAAACTGAGTGCTTAGCATTGTGTTGCCAACAATCAAGAGAATAGAGAAAGTATTGAGGTTGGTGTGATTTAATACTCGTTCTAGAGAAAGAAAGTCTAGAATTTTGGAGAGTATTCACCAAGAGTTAGTGAGTGGTCTTATAATCATTTTAAAGTAATTAATAAAAAGGTTAAAGGCAAGATACCTTCGTAATTATCTTGTTTTGTCTTTGTAGTTTTGTTGGCTTGCTTATGTAGGAAATTGGTGGAAAAGTGAGTGTTGGTCAAGTAGGGACTTGATGCATCACTGGGTTGGCCGTATATATAAAAAGAGCCCTGTGACAACTAGCAACAAAGAGATATAAAGGAGTCTATAGTGAGTCACAACTCAAATGCAACCAACAATCAACCTATGAGTAACAAAGTGGAAAATGAGTTTATTATGTCTACAGTAAGAAGCCTAATCACACTAGGGAAAGTTGTTGAACTTTACATGAAAAATAAACTAACTAGAAGTCTAGATGTGGAGTAGATCATTATGGAGATAGTTGTAGGTTTCTGGTAATTGTAGATGACAGTAACTAAGAAGCAAAATAAGCTTTTAATTTATAACAAATCTCGAAATTGCAAAGTCTATTATAATAGAATCTCCTGTATTCAAATTCAAATATTTTCTAATAGCCACAACAAGGTTTTTAGTCAAATCAGAGTACCTCTCATCCAAATATTAATCCTTCTTGCAATATAGCTTAGAAAGGTAGTTTATCCATTGCTTTGAATACAAAGGCAATAACAAATGATGTTTGGATAATTGTCTCAAGGGCTTCAGATCACATGAAATGAAATTTTGAGCTAATTTTCAATTATACACCTTGTTTTGGATCATTAATTGTAGTTAATGGACTATTGTGGTCTCATCATATATGATAAATCAACATTTATCCTAGCATTTTGTTATGTTTTTAGCTCTTATTCATGTGTTTTATCTTAGGTTTACGTTCCTTTGAGTTTTTTTTTTCTTGTTTTTGTACTTATACGAACTATTAGAGAAAAGCCCAAAGAAGAGAAAGGAAACAATTTTTTGTTTCCTTAAATATCATTTCCCAAAATTTACTGAACAAGTTCGGTATTTTAAGAAAAACTTTTTACACAGAAATCTGATTTGAACGATTCAACTAGATTTGGAAGAAAATTCAAAGATGCACAATTTTGCATTTCACAGAAAAAAAAATTAAATTCGGACATTTTGGAGGTCAAAATCAAGCTAGAAGTCAAACTATATGAAGAAACTTTTTCCTTGACATGCTAAAGTATTTTTGGCATAACTTTATCATTGAATGTGAAAATGAGATAATTCTTATGGGGTAGAAAGAGATGAGATAACCATAAAACTTTTATTTTATAGATTTTTTTCCAAAAATATAGATTGCATAGAGTTGGCAACAAGCTATAGGAAAGAAAGGAGGACAAATTTTTTTAAAGGTAGGATGGACACTTTGAAAGAAGGACATGTCTATTTGTCTTTCAATATGTTTGGAACTTTCGTATTTGGATTCATTTGGTTGAATCTAATAATGAGAGGATAAAGGTACTATGAGAGTTTGGTTTAACTATCATGATTGTACTAGATATTTTGGTGAATTTAGTTTGCTGAAAGTTTGAGATTATTTCTTGTTCATTGTTCTTTATAACTTTGATTACTAATTGTAAATTAGCTATCTATTGTTTGTGATTGAAATTAACAATTGAGAATTAAAGTTTAAAAAACATCATCCTGCCTTAATTAAGCTCTCTTGAACAATAGTTTAAATCAGAATCATTAACTTTATTTGATTTAAATGGTTTTGTGATTACCTTATGATTAATCCAATTAATTAAGTAATGACCTCATATTAAGAAAATTAATTAGTTGATTGTAAGTGAGAATTAACCATGATCATTGGAGTTTTCTAGCTTTAGTGGAAAAATCAATAATCTAAACTTAGAAATAATTATCTAATTCACTAAATATTTCAATACAAGATTTGACAATTAGGCAACTCTCATTCGATTTCATTGGACTCAACACAACTTCATTATTTTTACATTCTTTTAGATTAGTTAGTAAAATATTTTATTTAAAATCGCTTCAAATTGCCATTTGATTATAGTGTCTAGGATTTTATTGTTTGTTAAATTTGGTAATTTAAAATAAACAAGTAAGAGTTCAAACCGCTACAATTCCATGAGAGATTGACCTCGCGGTGAACTTGTTATTAGATACTAGTGATTTGTGCACTTGCGAGCATATTAAAATTTTCACATCAATATATTACACTTTTTTCAGTTTTACATGATCTCAATCTTTCATGTAACCTAGTCTAATAAGAAAATTGACTAAAGATTTGAATTGTGAAACTATTTTTTTCTCATATATATGTAAATTTTAGGATTTATATTCGGGGAAGATGATTGACAATGCAAAGAGAAGCAATGGTTTGTATTACCAAGAAGACATAAACAAATTAAGAATAATCATATTCAAGCTTATGGTAGTGAAAATGTTTCTATTAGGGATTCTATTCCTATTTTTGTTATGAACAAAGTGATGTTATAGCATATAAAACTAGGATATCCTAATTTTGGATATTTAAAAATGTTATTTCCAGACTATATTTGTTCACTCATTGTCAGAAACAAAATTAGACCCTAGGGCAATCAAGTGTATTTTCTTGGGTTATTCACCTTGTTAAAATGGACATATGTGTTTTTATCTAAGAACTAAAAAATTATTTGTTACTATAGATGGGACGTTTTTGGAGGATACATTTTATTTTCATAATCATCTTTAGATGGTGAATATAAGGGAATTGATTTTTAGGATTTTTCTCGGAATGCCTCTTAACTGATTACTGTTTATACTGAAGTAATACAATAACCTTCGCCTTCCTTTGCTGAATATGAGATTCCATCAGTAACAAAAATCAATCAACCTTAAATTGATTTAATTGTTGGCAACAACAAAAAAAATCTTAGCAATGACCTGAACTGTTTGTCTACACTTAAAGATCAAAGCAAGTACAACAATTGCAGCTTCTAAACACAGCTTAACGTGTGACCTAAATGCAGATTTGCAACAATCTCTTCTGACTTTCAACGACTTGGGTGAACAATTTGATCAGCAAAATGAGGCAGATTTACCTATTGTACTAAGAAAAGGCATAAGGTCATGCACTCAACACTTTTTGCACAAACATATGACATTTAAAAACTTATCACATTCATATCGAACTTTTATATAAAAGTATCAGCTGAGACTATTCCTACAACAATACATTATGCTCTTGAAGAACCTAAATGGAAGATGTTGTTTTAGAGGAAATTAATGCCTTAAAGAAGAATAGTATATGTGATATGGTGAAATTTCCACAAGGAAAATACCCTGTTGGTTATAAATGTTTATTCAACATCAAATATAAAGTTAATGGGAACATTGAAAGGAATAAGGCACGATTAGTTGCTAATGGATTTACTCAAACCTTTAGCATAAACTATAATGAAATATTTGCACATGTGGCCAAGCTGAATACCATTAAGTCTTTAGTCTATTGCTGCGAATCTTGACTGGCCACTTTCTCTAATGGATGTTAAGAACGGTTTCTTAAATGAAGTTTTAAGAAGAGGTTTAGATGAAACCACCACCTGATTTCGAAAATGAGTTTGAGAGTGATAATATTTGATGATTGAAGAAATTACTTTTTGGCTTAAAGCAATCACCAATAATGTGGTATCATCAAATTTATTAAGAAGTTTAGGTATTGTCAAGGTAAAGCAGATCACACACAGTTTTTTAAGCACTTTTCAGATGGAAAGATTATCATTTTGATTATCAACAATATTATTCTCATAGGTGATAATCTAGAAGAAATTGCTTGTCTTAAGAACTTTCTTGCCAAAGAATTTGAGATCAAAGACTTATGACAACTTTTATACTTTTTGGGAATGAAAATAGCAAGGAGTAAGAGAAGAATTCTTATTTCTCAAAGAAAACATACAATAGATTTGCTTAAGGAAATTGGTATGCTAAGTTGTAAACGTTGTGATACTTTAGTTAAACACAATGGAAAACTAGTTTAAGAAACATGAAATCCAGTAGATAAGAGGAGATACCAAAAATTAGTTGGAAGATTAATTTATTTCTTTCACAACAGACTAGATATAGTCTTTGCAGTTAATTTGATTAGTAATATATGCACTGTCTTTTTCAAGGGCATTTGGATACTATTTATAAGATTTTAAGGTACTTAAAATCCACTCTTGGTAAAGGATTATTGTTTGGAAAAATGAGAAAAGAAGTGTAAAGATTTATATGGATGCTAATTGGACAGACTCATTTAATTATAGAAAGTTCACTTCTGGTTATAGTACATTTGTCTGGGCAAATTTAGCTACATAGAGTAAAAAACAAAACCTTGTAATAAGTAGTGTAGAAACAAAACTCAGAGCACTGACATATGAAACTTGTGAGATAATTTGGATAAAACAACTCCTGGAAGAACTCAAGCTACCGTGTACAAAACTAATGAAGATTTTATGTAATAATAAAGCAATAATCAACATAACTCACTATCTCGTCCATCATAATCACACTAAATATGTAGAAATTGATAAACACTTCATAAAAGAGAATATTGACCGTGGTGAGATTTGTGAATTGTTTGTTTCATTCAAAGAACAAGTGGCAAATATTCTAACACAAGGTGTTGGAAGACAAGGCTTTGAAAATTGTGTAAGCAGGTTAAGAATGATGAATATCTTTGCACCTGCTAGAAGGGGGTTGTTGAAGAGATTATATAATTTAGCATTTGAATAATAAGATAAGTTTTAATTAAAGTTGATTGTTTTTATTATTATTACCTTTTATGCTTTTGAATAAGTTTCTTAAGTTTAAAATTAGCCAGTTGTTTTTTTTTCCTAATCTCTTAAATAATATTGCTATTTTTAGTTTGTAGATCTTATTTATATAGGATGCAATTGTGTATTAACCTCTATTGAATAAAGGCTTCAGTTTAATAAAGACTAATTTATTGTTTAATCCAAATAATATATATAGGGAAGAATTGAAAGTCTCTTAACTTTAGAAAAAAAATTTAAATTAATTTCTTACCCATTAAAATAATGCACTTTCAATTATTGAGATTAAATGTAACATGTGTAATTAATACATTATAATTAATGCATATGTAAAATACAATATCAATCATTCAAATGTAATTAATCTAATGGTATATAAATGATGTAAGAAATTGTATAAATAATTGAGGATCGTGATTATAACCCTATATTTTTATATATAATAAATCAAAAGCATGCAATGAAAAGAAATAATAAATAATGAAGCTTTGTTATGATTTCTCAAAATTATAGAATTTATCTATTCTTCATTTTGAATCAATATTCTTGGTAATTTCTTTTTAATATAAACAATCCTACAATTTGAAAACAATTCATCATTTATTTCAGAAAATAGTGTTTTGATAAATTTTATATTTGTTATTTTAAATTAGTACACGATGAATTAATTTATCAATCAAAAATTAGTATTTTGACTTTTATTTTTATTTTTTATTTCCAATAAATGTTTGCATAGTTTTAAAAATAGAAGACAAAATTCTGAAATTTATGGTAAGGGGTATATTAGTCTCAAAATATTTCTGTTGTCTCCTAGAAACATTTACTCGATAAAAATAGCAAATCAACTTCTAAGATAAGAAATATAATTTTTTAAAATAAACTATTTTAGAAAGATTTTGGAGACAATAATTATTAAAGGACTTCACTAATTTAGGAAGATTTTGGAGATAATAATTATGGGAAGTTTCTTAAAATAATCACATAATTAAATCAATTTATGTAAATAGTCATTTTATTTATTTATTTTATCAAACGAATTAAGAAAATTAAAATTAAACGAAAATGTCCCTAATTGTCAAAACTCAATCAAATTGAAGAGTTTCAATGGCTTTCATACCCAAATTTTGAGCACAAAACTCACTTTTACATATTTGCATTTTTTACTACGTGAAAATATTTTCATCCAAAATCAATATGTTGGTTATTTTAATAAAAATATTTCCAACATAACTATTTCCATAAATTGACTTTAAAAAGCAGCTATTTTTAATTTTGTTGCTAATGTTACTTGTTAAAAAGAAAACTCAAGTAAGATATACAACTTTTATCAACAAATATTTATCTTTTATTCTTTCAATATTTAGCATTTAATAATTTTTATCACCTCATTTAATTCAATAATATCAAACATATCTTACATCTATATTAAGTGTAAAGTTCACTCGTATTTGCTCGTTTAAGGCTAATTAATAAGCCCATGACCGCAAGTTTGGGAAGCACCAATGGGGCATTATTGTGTATTCCTTCGTCCTTAAATTAATGAAAAGAGTTAATTACATTGATTGTCCGTATTGTTTGTCCGATATGTTGTAATACTTGTTTGTTCAATTCTTGTTTTCTCATTGATTACTTGTATGTTGCTTACTTATTTATTACGTGTTTTATTGATGTTGCCTTAAATTGTGTTGCTTACTTATTTATTACGTGTTTTATTGATGTTGCCTTAAATTGTGTTTCTAGACGATATTTGCTTGTTTTCGATTATTATCATTTTCTTGCTTAGGTTTGTAGACAACTAACATACTTGTGTTTGTTGCGTGTAGACTTATTTAGGCTGATTTACTAGTTCAACAAGTTAGTGAGTGCCATACGGATCTGAATTTCGTCTAAGAAAAAAATCGGCCTGTGACAGTTGGTATCAGAGTACAAGGTTGCGGTAATGATGTCTACAAAAACTAGCTTTTCAAAAGCAAACCGATTGGATGCTCTCGAAAGAAAATGGATAGAATTGGAAGAGCGTCAACGAGCATTGGATGCTCTTGAAGGAAAATGGGCAAAGTTTGAGGAATGTTAAAGAGCCTTGGAGGCGGTACAGAAGAGAGTGGGCTTACCTGATATCGAGGACTTGAGTCGGGCTGTGATGCTACTAGAGTCCTTAGGTTCTCGAGTAGGCGTACTAGAAACAAAGGCCGCTAGCTCTAATGCCAAGTCGTCTAATAGGGGATGTCTCGAAGATTTAGAGACACATCTTACGGGCATGCAAACGACAATATCCAAGATTGCAGAGGAGTGTTGCAGCTTAGTGGGTGTGCTGTGAGAACGACTGGAGGAAGTGGCCCTAAGCTCCGAATATAGTCGGCCAAAAGTATCGGAACCAAAACACTATAGAGAGGCCACTCATAACTCCAAGCTGTAAGGGCAGATTTTGAAGACACCAAAATGACCATGACGTCTATATACTTGTCCGAGAATGCCAAGCTATGGTGGAGGACGAAGTACTAAGAGATCCAAGAAGGGCATTGCACAATTGACAACTAGGAGGACTTGAAATGAGAGTTGAAGAACCAATTCCTTCTTGAAAATGTGGTGTATCTTGCTTGAAAACAACTACGTAGATTGACCCAAACTGAAACAGTCCGTGAGTATGTGAAAAAATTCTCGAGTTTAATGTTAGATATCTAAGATATGTCTGAGCAAGATCGATTGTTCCACTTTATTGAAGGCCTTCAACCTTGGGTCGAAATGAGCTTCAGCGACAAAGGGTAGAAGATCTCCTATTCCTACAAATTGCCACTAAACAGTTATCGGATTACTCACATGATGATCCCAAAGCAAAAATATTGTTACTTATGTCAGGAGTAAACGATAATTAGAGCAAGAAGCCTAGGAATTGGGGCCCTAACAAGGCAGGGGAGCGACCAAGAGGGCAGAGCCGAAAACCCTAGAAAACTAACATTTTTCAATAATAGGGAAGCAGGTAAAAGGCCGTTTGGATGTTGGCTATGCAATAGCCCGCATAGAGCCTCAGAGTACCCTAAGAAGACGAGACTAAATGCCATAACAATTAAATATCAACCGCAAGAGGCACCTATGAGTGATCAAGAGACAGAAGAAACTAGTCATATGGTGGCACTAGGGATGTTGAATGCCCTGAAGAAACAATCTGAGTGCAAGAAGCCCACAGTAAAGGGTTTTTTATATGTTGATGCCCTAATAAATGAGATTATGGCAAAAAGTGTTATGGTGGACACAGGGGCCACTCATAACTTCATTTTTGCTTCAGAAGCAAAGTGCCTTAGGCTGAAGCTCGAGCAGGATGTTAACCGCGTGAAGCACCTTTCGGAGCCCTAGTGTTGTTCTAGAATTAGCAAGACATGAGCCTACAGTTGTGTATCGACTATAGTGCTCTCAACAAGTTAACAATCACAACACCTATTTCATTCCGCTGATGACAGATTTGTTTGATCAACTGAGCTCGGCAAGTTACTTCACCAAGCTAGATTTATGATCGAGTTACCATCAAATAAGGATTACCGAAGAAGATGAAGTGAAAACAACATGCGTCACCAGATATCGATAGTATGAGTTTTTGGTGATGCCGTTCGATTTAACAAACGCTCCTACAACCTTCTGTACATTGATAAATGATATATTCCACGAATATCTGGACAAGTTTGTAATCGTGTATCTTAATGATATCGTGGTTTACAGCAAAACCTTAGAAGAACACAAGGAACACTTGGCTAGGGTACTCTAGAAGTTGAGGGATAACAAACTTTTTGTGAAGAAAGAGAAGTGTTCATTTGCCCAAAAGAGCATCAAATTCCTTGGCCATGTGATAGAGGAAGGTTGCATACGGATAGATTTAGGGAAGGTGAGGGCTATCCAAGAATGAAAGACGTCGACAAGTGTAAAAAAATTACAATCCTTTCTTGGATTGGCTAACTATTATAGGTAGTTCGTAGAGGGGTACTTAAAGAAAACTGCTCCGTTAACTGAGCTATTGAAGAAGAACATGACGTGGGAGTGGTCTGAGCAGTATAGAAAAGTCTTAAACAGCTTGAGGTAAGCAATAGTAAAAGATTCAGTTCTTATCCTTTTGGATATAACCAAGCCATTTGAAGTTCAAACCGATACATCTGACTTCGCATTGGGAGGAGTTTTATTACAGGAGGGCCACCCTGTAGTTTATGAGAGTTAAAAGCTATCAGACCCAGAGTAGAGGTACAGTGCTCAAGAAAATGATTTTTAGTAGTGTTACAGTATTTGAAGGTATGGAGGCATTATCTACTGGATCCAAGTTTATAGTGAAGACAAATAATTCAGCTGTTAGCCACTTCTTGACACAGCCGAAGTTGACCCTAAAGCAGGGTCGGTGGCAAGAGTTCCTTGCGAAATTCAATTTTCACTTTAAGCACAAAGTCAAAAGTTTGAATAAAGTGGTGGACACTCTAAGCCACAAGTCAAAGCTCGCAACTTTGAAAATGATGGCAATCATGTTAACTGCAACGATTTTGATACCCTTTCTGGAACTCATCAAGGAAAACTTAGAGAAAGATCCAGTCTCTCGAATGATCATGAAGTTAGTAAAAGAGAAGACTCACAGATTTTAGGTAGAAGATAGGCTTTTGTGGATAACGGACATTTGCTTATACATTTTAAAAGCTAAAGATTTGCGGAAAACTCTTATGAAGGAGTGTCACGACACCTTATGCGTAGGTTATCCGGGATGGCAAAGAACGTACGCCTTGTTGAAGTAAGGGTACTATTGGTTACAGATGCTGTATGATATAGCGAAGTATACCAAAACTTGCCTTGTCTACTAACAAGATAAGGTGGAAAAGTTGAAGACCCTAGGATTGCTAAAGCCGCTGAATGTGCCGAGCCGACTATGGGAAAGTGTCTTGCTTGATTTCATTACCAACCTTTTAAAGATTGGTGACTTGACTTATATTTTGGTAATTGTTGACAAATTTTCAAAGTATGCCACATTCATACCAGCCTCAAAATACTGTGGAGCAAAGGAAACGGCGAGATTATTCTTCAAGCATGTGGTGAAGTATTGAGAAGTACCACAGTACATTGTGAGCGATCAAGACCCCAGATTTGTCAAAACATTTTAGTCTAAACTATTTAATCTTATTGAGTCGCAGCTCAATATCTAATTAAGTTATCATTCCCAAATTGATGGATAGACATAGAGATTTAATAGGATGCTCAAAGAGTATTTGCACCATTTTGTCAACATCAACCAGAAAAATTAGGCACAATTACTTGATGTAGCATAATTTTGCTTCAACGCAAAAAAGAACTCATCAACAAATCGAAATATCTTTAAAGTAGTGACGGGACAGCAACCATTTCTCGTCACACAGTCACAGAGTATAAAGAAAAGGTCTTTCGGGCTTTTAATTTCACCAAAGAATGAAGAACAATAACTCAAGCATATTTAGAGAAAGTAACTGCTAGGATAAAGAAATAGGCATATAAAAGTATAAGACCGCTCGAGTTTAGGCCTACAGACTTGATGTTAATTAAGTTGATTCTAGAACAGGTCCGCTTTCGGGAGAGCCGAGATCAGAGACTAGTGCGAAAATATGAACGTCCAGTTCAAGTCATCGCCAAAGTATAAAAGTGTTCATATAAGGTCGAGATGCTAGCCTAGATGAAGATGCATCCAGTCTTTCATGTTAGTAAATTGAAGTCATATCACGCCGACAAGGAGGATTTTGCGCGCAACCAACCAACAGAAGAGAAGATCAAAGAGCAGCCACGAAAGAAAACTATCAAAGAAGTAGAAGAAATTCTAGTAAAAAGATAAGTGAATGAGAGAAGGAGAAGATCAAAGAGCGGCCATGAAAGAAGACTATCAAAGAAGTTAAAGAAATCCTAGTAAAAAGACAAGTGAATGAGGGGAGATGGGGGGTGGCGGAGGGGTAGAAGACTACACTATAAGGAGTTTCTCGTGAAGTGGAAGGGCCTTAGAGAAGAAGAAACTAGTTAGGAAAAAGTCGAAAAACTAGAGATGTTTCAGCAGAAGATTAAAAACTTCAAGACAATGCAATCATCGAGAACGCCGATAAATTAGGTAGGAGAGGGTATAAAGGTCACTTGTATTTGCCAGTCCATGGCCAACTAATGAGCTCATGGCTGCAAGTCGAGGAGGCATCAATGAAGCATTATTGTGTACTCCTCCGTTCTTGAATTAATGAAATTAGTTACTTGCACTGATTGTCCCATATTATTTGTACGATGTATTGTAATGTTTGTTTGTTCAATACTTATTTACTCATTGATTGCTTGTTTGTTGCTTGTTGCATATTTTATTGATATTGCTTCAAATCGTGTTTCTAGACGATATTTGCTTCTTTTCGATTATTGTCGTTTACTTGCTTACGTTTGTAGATAACTAACCTACTTATACTTGCTGCGTACATACTTGTTTAAGCTGACTTACTAATTCAACGCACTAGTGAATACCGCACAGATCCGAATTTCATCTAAGAGAAAAATCAGTCCATGACACTAAGCATGCAGTACAATACAATACTAATATAGATATGAATGTTTCAAATCAAAACATAATCACGCTCATTTCCTGTAACATATTTATCTCATTGCCTATAATTTCAGATAATCCATCTTTCTAAATAAACAAAATCCAATGTCAAATGCCCTAAAACCCAAGGATAATTCAAATCAAAAATTGATTTTTCCCATATTCTAGCAAATTTTAAATTTAGAGTTCTAGGACATTTGGTACTTGTATTTATCAAGTATACTTTCAAAGTCCGCAAATGATCGTACTCTAACGAGAGATTATCACCCAACATTGACAGTTGAATATATAAAGGAGAACACTTTGGCACAGAGGTGTTAAGAAAATTTTCCCCTTCAAACCTTATACATCTCTAGTCTCAGAAAGCACACGAGCAAAAAAAAAAATGTACTTACCATATCTATACATCAGACGCACATCCAAGTTTTTATAAAAATACACATTTCCTATGCATCCAGGGAAGAGAGACATCACCATGGAAAGCAGCAACATCTCTGTGAAGAGGGTAAGAAAAAGATCAGAGGTAATCAAGCAAACCAACGTTCAAAATGAAATGGAAATAAGAATGCTCTTTGTTGCCAACTTTCAACTATTTTCTGATTACAAATCTAAAAATACTCACAAAACAAGAGAAGACTGATGGCATTCCTTTAAAAAGACTCATTTTTCCAGTTTTATACTATTTTGGAAAACAGAATCTCGAAAATACAAGTGGAAAACACATTGTTGCTTTCGTATCAAAAAATTGTTTTCAGAAACATTCTGTTAGATGGGTTCTGAAATATTAAAAATAAAGAATTCTATTCTTAATTTTCATTGGATGAAACAATTTTCCAGAAGTAGCTTTTTAAAGTGTGCCGAAACTTTCTGTTTCCCATTGCCAAATTTTCAAAGCATGCCTCACTTTTGCATTACTTTACATTGAATTAAATTTTAACCTTTCAGGAAAGCTCTAAGTCCTGTGGCAGGCCGCTGATGGCAGAAATGGTAGAAGAATTGAAATCATCAATAGAATGTAGCTACAGTACCTTAGACATTTCATTGGCCTGTTGCTCTTGACCTTTGGCATAAGAATTTTGGAATGCTTTAACTGGTTCAGTTGTTGTCCCATTCAGCTTCTCTTCTCTCACCTTCTGGAAAACATAGCTGAATCCATCAGCTGATTTGGGGTCATTCTCATCCCAATCACCAAACTTTGGAACTGCAGGGCCATGCTCAGGCTGCTACATCGAAAGTAATTTCATATGTCTACAATGCCATATATTATTCAAATAAAATTTTCTATTTAAACTTGATAAACTACAACAATATGGCATAAATATTCTCTTCCAAGAAAAAATCTTAGTACTAAGTTGTAAAACATCTCCTTTTGCATCATTGAGATTTGGTTAATAATTTACTATTTATTGTAATCTTTACCAAATATTATTGTAGTGTTTATCAAAATCCAACAATACATTGTTAATAGGTAAATATGCAAATATGGTTAAGAAACAGAAAACAGGAGAAGCAAAGTGTAGAAATAGTAACTGCCAAAACCCCAATACAGATTATTGACAAGTGGGATTTGTGCAAATCTAGCTGGATCTAGAGAACTTTATAAAAAGTTTACCTCCCAAGAATTTCCTTTTCTTCCTAGGGTGGGTGATTTGCTAGAAACTTTACAACTAGTCAAAATTCTTTTTATGAGCTTGCCTTCTATTTCACTAACCCACTATTCCATATGCTAGAAGAGAGCTTAAAAACAAAAATTTGTACTAGTCTGATGCTGAAATGGTCATCTCTGAGCAACCAGAGCATCAAAATCAACTGTCTGGAATCACTAAATCTTTTACAATCCCTTCAATCATCTAAGATTAACAATAAGAACCTTTAATAAGTTGGTTTTGGAGTGGCTATCATACAGTCCAAGGGCATGTTTGCTAACTGTTTCCTGAAAAGTATCCTGCCAGCAAAAAAAAAAAAAACCGTATACAAAATATTCTCACTAAAAGTTTTGCAATCTCTTCAAGAAACTATTCTCCGAAGACTTAGAGTTTCAAGACCAGTTATATGTTGTTTTCATGCATTCCCAAGGATTGCTCAAGATAATCACAGAGAAAATTATTCTACATCTGTTTACTTATTTAAAAAAAAAACCCCTAAAGTACATGAATGATGTCTAATAACTGTAATCTCAGTACTCAAAACTTTTTACAATTCCAATTATTTGATCGAATTGTATATCAGTTCTTTAAAAAACAAAGAAACAATATCATTTTGTGTTCTTATTCTTTGAAAACATAGTTTTTCTAATGGTGCTAACATGCCCTGAGTTTTTTTTTCTCTTTTTCCCTCAGCTTTCAGCCATTAATTGGCAATAAGTGTATTAAACTCCTGCATCTTTTACAATACCACTGTCCATCTGAATGACTGTCTTCTAATTAGACTGTGTAATGTAAGGGAACGTGTTTAGCGTTCAAGCAAATTTAATAATACTACCAATAAGAAATCAAGGAGAAGAAAATTACAGTTTCACAGCCTTGAATAGCTGATCTCGGTCGGAGTCTTCCAGGAGTCAAAGGAGCAAAGTTATTACCATGTTCAGTTGAACCCTTTCTTTCCCACGAGGGTGAAGACATTGCACTGCCCTTAACTCCAAACTTTGCCTGGAGATGTGGGTGTAAGGGTGAGTGTTCAATTCTGCGATCAGGCCCCATGTTCTGCTTTGCAGCTCTTTTAGTACTATCACTGGAGTTTACACTGCCATGACGGCCAAGAGGTGAGTCACTGAACATGTTGTGGCTCAGGGGAGAATCAGATCGTCTTCTTAGGCCACCGTCCTCCCGGCTTGTACTGCGCACATGCTTTGTCCTTACTGGCTGTTGCCCCTTTTGTGCCCCTGATTTGGTTTCCATCTTGAAGGGAGTAGCTTGAACAGGGGATACATTATCTGAATGCATACTATGATGTTGATGGTTTTTTGAATTCATCTTCACACCACTTTTTTTATTTCTTGCCTTATCAAAAACGTGTGTGTAATTCTCTTCACTCTCCCAGTCACCAAACTTGGGAACATTTATCTTTTGCTGCATAAATAAGCAAAGATGGAAATCAGGTAATTAAACAAGCAATGGCTTTGTCAGTTGAATCAGGGCTCAGGTCATTTTGTAACAAAAACAACTAATTCCTTGAATCACCATAAGTAAATCTAGGAATTAGAAATAAAATTCTTTGCTTGAGCATTGCAGAGAGTTGTTTCCCAGATATCAAGCCAGTATATATACTCATTCCATATCATATGCATGCATCATTGGAAATTGCCAATGCTGTAACAGTGATAACATCCTTACTTTCTTTCATCCATGAAATACTAGCTTATCATGTGGATACATGTATTCTATAAATTTAACAAATTAGCATTCTAAAACCTTTTACCTTCACCATAAAAATGCATGTTTATTAGAAACTAGAAGTTAATTCCTTATTATCCAATTTGAAGTTTCTAGTAGATGTAACACAATCAAAACTTTTAAGAAGTACACAGTGATTCTGAAACAAACATGCATAGCAATTGTCAAAAGACAAAGAGTCAGACTAGGCCTAGCCATGGTTGATATGGGAAGCATAACAAGTTTTTTGAAAGGCTAACTTGCTAGTCATTTAAGTAGTATAGAGTATGACACTCCTTCAAAAACAGTGTCCAACTGATCAAAAATCCTACAAAAAGTTAAAATAAAAAAGCACGCCAGTTCTTTAACTTTCTTATCGGTATAAGCCATACCCTTTTATACACGTGTTAGACCTTAGATACTAGTGTTAGGTCCTCGCCTATGAGCTTAAACTTTTACGTCCTAAAAGGATCAGCTTAATTAATATGATATGCTTTAAAAATTTACAAAGCACTTCATTTTTTATGGTCCTAGTAAATCTTATCTAAAGAGGATTAAGAATCATAATCAAATCCATATCATTATCCTCATTGTTGCATCCAGCACCTCTTAAGCAGGAATCCTAAAAGGAGTTCTCTGAGAACTTTCTTTCGCCTTCCATAGCCCATTCTGAGATACTTGTTTGTTAATCTTGTTTATTTTTATGCCATATATAAAACCATATATAAATACATTAAAATTAGTAATAATAATTTAATCTGGTTAATAAGAAAATCCGGCATGCTTCTGCTAAGAAAATGTGGAATATATACATTCATGGTCAAAACAATCTCAAATCGGGTCAGGTTCTTTTAGAATAATCCTAATCAGATGGTTTGATGTTTGTTTTCTCTGCCTTGTTGCACTTTATTGCCAAATTGGGAAATAGAGGTAAAGCTATAAGTTGATCCACTTTATGACAATTATGATAAACTTTTCTTCTTAACACCTTCCATGAACCAGTAATCCATATCAATTTGTTGAATTCTCATGCTAAGCAAAATCACTTCTAAGTAGACACTATGCCCAACTTGTATTTCTAACACTCATTTCTGATTATTTATTTCGTTCTTTACAAGAAATAAATAAATCCTTTGAAGAATGGGTATTGCAGCAGCTAAAATGACCACTAAACAGGACAAACTCCATAATTAAAAAATATAGCCTGTAATTCAAGGAGACAACTGCTCTAACAGAGTAACCAGTGTCAACAGAATAGACACATCCATAATTGAAACCCAAACTCAATAGTAAATAAAGATAACATAATTCAGAACTAAACAACCAGAGCTTCAATATCTAACATCTATTATAAAGAACTAAAACCCAGATGATAAATGAACATAAAACGCTAACCCAGATGTTAAAACACAATTTAAAGCTTACAGAAATAACATTAATTAACACAAACTCAAGATAGTTCTTAATTATTATTTTTTCTTATTTTGTTCCTAGAACATAATGTATGAAATAAATTTTACATCAGAAAAGTAAAGATTGCCATATAAAATAACAAAACATAGAAATAAAAAGCCAAAACAGCATAAACAAAATAGTACCAAAAGAAGAAAGTAAGAAATAGACAAGAAGATTAAGATGCAATCCCACGATTTCAATGGTTACATATATTTATAAAAAGGAATAATTCTAAAGATATTAAAGACGAAGGGAAGAGAAAAAAAAACTCACTGCCATTACTCTCCAAAACAAAGCTTCTTTAGAAAATAACCAGAAGTACAAAACAACTTGCAGATTCAATCCTCTGACCAATTAATATTTGAAGGAAATGCCAACAAGCATTTTGTCAAAAAATGAAAAGACTTTAAAAAAACTAATTGACTTTGACATTTTCAAAGTCTTCTCGTCATCACTGTCACCTTTTTTTTCTTACACCATTTCCTTTCTTTCATAATGATTTGATAGCATGAAGAGTAAATTTTACGTTTAACGGGTGTTCAATGACTGAACTTATGAAGTCAAGATTTGAGTTGGACTTTTTCTACTAATTCCCGGTACCACTAGTTTTTATTTTATTTAAAAATAATTTTGTTGTGGACAAAATAAAAAAGAAATAAATTTGGGAAATTGATATCTAACTACCCACTAAATTCACGTAATAACTAAACATAACAATTTTATCCGCAAATTTGTAAATCTACTATTATTCAACTCTAATAAAATGAGTTTGATACATCTTTTAATGAATTTAAAAAAATAAATTAAAACCTACAGATTTAGAATAAATATGAGTGTAGATAAATATTTAAGGCAAATATTTGTATATATATAATTTTTAATTTTAAAAATACTAAAATAAAATAATTTTAATATTAATGTTAAAAAAATATTAAAACTACGTTGTTTTAATTTTATAACATAAATTTCTAAATTCTCTACTTACAAGACACAATACACATATTCATTGTCAATTGCATTTAAATCTTTTGTTAATTTATATAGTTAATATTTTTTTATCAGTAATTAAATATTTATTGATTTTATAATAATATTAAATTATTGTTATTATTATTATTATTATTATTATTTGTTAAGAGTAGCATGTAAAATCAATATGTATATTAATATTACAAAATAACATTCATCATCTCTATCAAATAAATTATATGTATAAAATTGTCAATGATTAATAGAGTTTAAAGTTTATTTTTTAAATATTATTTTTTATTTTATTTTTAAATTTAAATAATTATTCTTAATATAACAAAAAAAAATGAGTCAAAATATCAAAATAATTTAATTAAGTTGTATTTCAAATTAATTATGTACGAATTTAAAAAATAATTATATATTTTTTTAATAAAATTGTTGTTATTAATTTTATTTTTTTTTATATGTACTTAATATTTTATTTGAGTGATGTATTTTATTTTGAATTAATACCAAAAATTTATAATTTTAATGTTAAAATTTATAAATATATGTATAGATTTAATAAATATTAAATATTTATTTAAATAAATTTAATAATAAAATATTAAATTCATTACAAATTTAACGTAAATTTGATAATTATTATTTTTATAAGAGACGCGGATGATATCCGTTTTAAATCCATTTTGCTACCATCCCTAAATGATGAACCTGTTTCACTGTCATCACTAATAAAGACGTTTCCAGTCATCCCTAATAATAACGAGAATCTTCTCCCACGACAAGATTGAGTTCAACTTAGACAAGTACATAATACGAAGAGCCTTTAGACAACAACATAAATTCCACTTTCAATCCATACCATTAGCTTTTGACTGTCAAGTAAATTTATTAGTTTTTATTAAGATTAAGATGAAATGACTTGAAAATCCTTAAAAACTATTGAACTACTGAAATGTATTGAAATAATAATAATGTGTACAAAATTTAATTATAAACTAATGTAAAAATTAAAGAGAGAAATCATATTACATGTGATGTATATATTTTATTCTATTCTATTTTATTCGTATTTTATCTACAGTATAAAAGAGTATTTTCAAACTAACGATAAGATAAGGTCTCAAAGTGGTATTTATAGAAATATAAGATATTAATTTGTAAGTAAGTCAAATCTTCTGTTGCATGGAATGGAATTTCCAACTTGCATTGTTATAGAGCGGCCGAAAGTTACAAAATCAAAATATCTGTGTTACTTATGAGATGAGATGGTTTTGATTACCCTCCTTGTCATTAATG
>JAXCLQ010005109.1:0-36842 GCA_035584115.1 Cedrela odorata
TGTCAACAATGTTATTTTTGAGATTTTAACTTATGGATAAAAATAAAATAAAATAATATAATATATATATATATATATAATTAAGTGGGCTATGCATTATATATATATACATATATACGATTTAGGCCCAAACATAAATATATATGTATAATAAAATAGGTCCAAGCCCAAGTTTAAATATATATATATATATATATAATAAAATAGGCCCAAACCCAAGCCTAAGCTTAATATATATATATATATATATATATGTGATAAAAGAAAATAAATAAATGAATAAAATATTATGTTTTGCCAAAATTCTCTACACAATTCTAACCATCCATTTGCTTTAATCTAAGCCATCCACTTGGCACAATTCTAAGCATGTTTTGTGAAAGGATAAACAAGAGCCATGTTAGTAGAAAATGAGATGGCTAAATGTGGTCCCTTGGATTGGTGGAAGTAATCTTAACCATCCATGTGTTTAAATAATTAAATTAATTAATATTTGATGTTAGTAGAAAATGAGATGGCTAAATATGGTGCATTGAATTTGTTGAATGAATCCTAGCCCTTCATGTGTTAATCAGTTAAAATGTTAGCTTTTAACATTTCAAAATTGAAATCAAAGGAGACATTTACGTGAGAGAAGAGGAAAGAAAGAAAGGAAGAAAAAGAAGAGAGAAAAGAAGGAAAAAAATTGTAAGTTTCTTTTAATTAGCGTTTTATTATTTCAGTGTAGTAAGTTTAAGGAATTTTTAATGCTAGATTGAAGTATGATTTTTTTATTAATGTTAAATTATGATTAGGAAATTTGAAATGAATATTATTTTAAGTTGTATATGATGTTGGAAATTATATTATTAGAATTTACATTATTAGCTTTAAGTTGTAATTTAGGAAATCAAGTATAAATAATGTTTTATATGTGTATAAGATGAGTATCATGTGGTTGTAATATGTAAATTGGTATAAGGTTATTTATCATGTTGTGATAATGGTGGAATTGGTGGAAATTTATATTATTAATGCTAAATTGTAGAAGGAAATTAGTATTATTTTAATCTAACATTAGTGAAGTGTTAAGACAATTGTAGTAAAAAGTTAGAGATAAATAAATTTATATTGTTAATGTTAAACTTGTAGTAGGAAATTAATAATTGATATTGTGTTAATGTTATGTAGCATTTTGAATTAGTAGAATGGGTGGCTATAAAGTGTTAGTAACATGTGTATGTCAAGTTTATATTAATGGTGCAAATTGGTGGAAAATTAGAATGTGGTGGTGGTTGTGGTAATTGTTATTAACATATGTATGTAATGTTTATAATATTTGTAACATTTTAATTATTAATATGAACTTGTAGTTAAAAAGTTAGGATGTTTAGCACATTATAAAATTGGATGTGTTTTATTAGAAATTATGATATTAATGTTAAATTGAAGATGAGAAATTAAATATAAATAATGTATAATAAGTGTGTGTAATAGCTTAAATGGTTATGTGTGGATTTGGAATGGCGTATTTGGAAAATTAGAATTGAATCTAGGCGATTGTTGGTAGGCCGAGTTTGTGTGATATAATTGGGAGTGTTTTGGAATTTGATAATGCGGTGTTGTCGGAAAACGACTATACTTGATGAATTCAAAATTTTACGCCAAAAGTTTTTTTCGAAAATAGTTGCAATATACATATTTAGTTATATGTATGTATAGGTATGTATGGAATAGTGAATGAAGTAAATATGATGATGAATGTGTTTTAGGAATTCATTAAGTATCAAATTAGGAAATGTGGATGTCGTAGGTAGATAGTAACAAGTATAAATGTGTAACTGAAATAGATTGTGTTAATTTGATTTTAGGTACGCCACATTAATCTAAAAACATACTCGGGGAGAGCGAGAACAAAAGTAAGTAGATCATGCATGCATTTTAATATTTTGAAACTATGCGATATTCGATGTTATGATGAAAAATGTGATTTTAACGTTTGATACGCCAATATGATTTTATGAAATGATTATTGAAAAGAATTGTGGATTTATATGTTGTATGCCGATGTGGCATTTATAAAATAAATATGAAATGATGTCGATGTATGAATGTTTATGAATGAAAATAATTTTATGGCTCTAGTCGTTAGTTAATGTTTATTCTGATTTGGTCAGGTCTCGTGTCGAAGTGGGACTTGCGAGCTATTCAGAATTCTGTTTAACGCGCAATACACGTTTCTGTTTAACGTATAATGCGCGTTTCTGTTTAACGTGCAATGCACATTTATGTTATAATTGATATGAAAATGTCTGCTTTAAGCGGAACATGTGATCACGTTCTGAATCCGGGTCACCGTGGGTACAGGTGATGCTAATTGACTAAGCCATTCTGAAAATGTCTATATTATGAATTGGTTTCTGTGTAATCAAAAAGTTTGAAAATGTATTGATCTGTTTGAGTATTTATATTCTGTACTGCATCGACATGTGCAAACTTGTATGGTTTACTTATTGAGATTATATCTCACTCTTTATTGTAAAAATTTTATTTTTCAGAGAATAGTATGTAGAAGTGACAGAGAATGCAAGCAAGGGTTACTAAGCATATATGAAATTTTTGGATATATGTAATCAATAGATTAACTAAAGGACAATGAGCATAATATGTATAGACTTGTATGTATAAGAACTTTTGTTAATTGTAAATATTTAGGACTTATGTAATAATAGTATAGCATTATATAATGAAAGGTGAGAATAACTTTGTATTTGTAACTATGTATGGAAGGGGGTGTTATACACAGAGAGACTGAAATTATACACTCTGTTCTTTGAACATAAGGGTAAAATAGTCATTTTAATGACATTCACTTTCACACATGCATTGCTCATGATTACTTGACACATTAACGAGGCTTAGGTGAATTTAAGTTAGTTTGATGATATAAGTACAAGCAGTGAATTGAATATTTTGGTTAGCGTATGTTTGGTTTTTGCATGTTGCCTAACTCTTACGCATTCAATGATCTCGCTAGCCTGTTAGCGAATGGGGTCAAAAGACAACAACCTTGCATGGGATCGAGGGTAGAGCCCTCGAAACGTAAACAGAATTGGTGCAAGGGAATGAATAGAAAAGGTCAACGGATTAATTTTCTTTGAGAAATCTGAATATGAGGACAATGTATCGATATAAGGTTGAAAGTATCGATACATGTCCAAAATTATCGATATATTAAAGATGCAGGTCGATACCTACTAAACGGATCAATACCTATGAAGAAAGGTATCGGTATTTTGCAAGCCAAAGACTTGGGAAGAAAGTTCGATAAATTTCAAAATAGAAAGTTCAAAAAATAATTCAAGATGGACCAGATTGATACCTTCCTTAAAGGTATCGATACATGACAAAATATAGAGTTCAAAAATAATTACAAGATGAACTAGATTAATGTCTTTATAAAAGGTATCGATAAATTTCAAAGGAATCGATACTTAGAAGCAAAAAACATCGATATATAGTGTCGAAGACATTTTCATAATTGAATTTTTATGAACAGATCAATACCTTTATTAAAGGTATCGATACATTTATAATGTATTGATACATTCTATCGAAGAAAATTCTATAATCGAATTTTTATAAATAGATCGATACTCAACCCAACGGGATCAATAACAAAGCAAAAGTTAATACCCAACTTAAAAGTATCAATACTTTTGGCTAATCCGAATAAAATTTGGCAGGTAATTTTAGAAATTTTTGAGATTTCTTAAGGGCAATCTAATTTTTTCACCCAATTATATATATACTTATGAGGAGGAAATTCACACCTAATGTTTCTTCATTCATTCATTTCCCTCTCTCTCTAAAAACACACTTTTTTCTATCTCTTTGATTTCTTCATAGATCTCTTCAAAATGCCTGCGATTTCTTGAAAATTTTAGTTGCCAAGGGATTATTCATTCTTTTCTCTACAATTTGGTATCAATATTGGCCTAGAAACAACAAGGAGATACAATGAATGAACTAGAGTTTCAAAGAGGAATTGGAGTTTTTCCATTGAAACGTTGATTTGAGGTTTCTAAGAATTTTTAAAAGTTCTAGGTAAACTTATTAACTTGTTATAAGAGAAATTTTGAGAATTTGAACATGTTAGAAACTTAGGATTTACTATTTACTTGAGATTTATAATGATTTTGCATAGGAAATATAGATTTATACTAGTTTGAGCTAATTGGAGTAATTTGATGGTTGAATATGAGTTAGATCATATGTGGAATATGAATATTCATTTTAGATGAAAATGCAAATTTAGAATATTTATGGCTATGGGATTTCGTTATTGAAAATCGGATAAATGGCGCTGTTAGTTAAACCTGGTGATGTGATATGTGTCAACTAAGAAATTCTAGACATATTTTCACGAACATTGCATTTAGTGCATATATGTTAAATTTCTTAGAATCGTAGAATTCATTATATTATACATGTGTGATATTAGGTATCGAAAACCCGAGAGAAAGACTTAGTGAACACGAGGAACCTTAGTGGGAGTGATTATCCTCCCCTTATTGTGATTAAATTTATACATACATGAATATGTAAGTATATGTGTGTGGTACTTATATGTATGCTTATGTGTTAGACAAGTTATTTTCTAACTAAAATGAAATTTGAAATGAAAATATTTTATATGATTTGCATGATATTGAGATATTTTTATTATGTGATTTGCTGTTGAATAATTTGATATATATGCTAAGAATTTATTTGAATGATTTATAACCACTATTGAGAATGATTTGATTTTATTGCATGTATATTGATGATGAGACCGATAAGGCCGGGTATTGTTATATGGCCAGTGGGCCTGTTTATTAACTGTAGTTAAAAGAAGGTAGCCTATGGACGGACCTATAAGAGACCTCATAGGTGAGTGGAGCTGCAGTGGGGCTAGTATAAAAGGTAAAGGCTATGGACTTAACGGATTAGAAGGATAGTCCCTCTTTCACCAAGTGACTACTCGAGTGAGATGGGCAGTGGTTTTTTATATATTCATGTTTTACCTTAATAAAATGATTTTTGTAAAGCATGAGAAATAATTTGATGTTTTATAAGAATGCAGTGCATATGGTTTTATGCATAAAAAGCTCACTGATGATTTCGACATTGTCTCGGCCAAGGTAGCGCTTGAGAAAGTATAGCCAACTCGGTTTGATTGTTTATACTAAATGCAGACCTTTGAATTGTTTTACAATTATTTTTTTTAAATGAACATGTGTATATATATATATATATATATTTTTAGTATATGTTGAAGAGTAATCCCAATATCACGAATTTGGAAATGCATATGCATGTATGTATATATGTGCATATGTATTTACTCACTGAGTATAGTTGTATACTCACTTCTAACCAATATAGCTTTCAGGTTAGGTGCCATAGTACTCGCCGAACTTGTGGTAGCAGTAGAGAGCATTTGAAGTTCAGGGTAGGCTTTCTTATTGACTCACATTTGTAGATTGTCCTACAGGATAAATGTATTTGAAGTTTGTAATGTATTTGTAAAGTTTTACAATTATGTAAATGTTTTATGTTTGTTCAACCTGAACCAGTATGATTTCCATAATGATGTCTTATATATTTGATTTGTGTTAAGGATGAACTAATCATGAATGATCAATTCTTTGACAATGATCCTATAGATGGAAATTATGTTTTATAAACTACTTTCAGGATTTTGTGGTTAATAGGAAAAAAGAAATCCTTACAGGCTCTCTTGATACATTTCCCGTATGTAGGGTGTATCATGGGGGTTTGTGGCTGAAAGAGGGACCGTACCGGCATGCTAACAGAGGCGCGACATGCAGGATCGTGATACGAATCAAGAAACTTTAGGTGTAAACACTCAACTCATGAACATACATCCTAACCAAACCTTAGACCAGCCCATAAATACCTTAACAGTCCCAACCCAAATGCACTTATGCACCACAACCCAATTCGGCCCAACAATCAATCTCCTTTTGCCCATTTAACCCAAGCCTAATTTAAAGATCCAATTTATTCTCTATGCTCACTTGGGTCAATGACACCTAACTTATTTGACAATTGCTATACCAAGAAAACTAAAGTCCTTGCGAAACCTAAGAATGCATTTATTAGATTTGACAAATCTTACACCTTGCAAATACCAAGAAAACTAAAGTTCTTTGCGAAACCCAAGAATGTATTTATTAGCCTTAACAAATCTTACACCATGCAATCATTTATTTAACTTTGTAATTTAATGTCATTATATTTTAATTTCGTAATAAGCCTTTATAAGAGGTCTCTAATGCTTTGTAAAGGAGTCATTGCTAGAATTAAATGAAAAAGAGTTTTAAGATTGTTTTCATGCTTGAGAACAAACCTTTATCCTAAATTCACTTGTAGTCCGAATTTAGGTGGTGGTTTCCTTGGTTGGTGGCTTTGCTTTTATACTTTGGATTTATTTGGGCTAATTTGATTGTATTTTTCCTTTTAATTGCTTTATAAATTAATCTCACTCAATTATGTCTGATTTCGGCAAATTACTCACCCTGTGATATTTGTGGGTTTGTTCAATATCCACATCAAGATTGGTATCAAAGCTTTGGTTTGGCTAAGGTGAGTTCATCTATCTTGTTTTGTCAGCTTTGTTGGTTAAAAAGAGAAGTTGTTTTGCTAAAGAAGGACTTTGTCGACTATATGAAGTTATGATTTATGTGTAGTGCTGTTTGAAGTTGTTGTGAACTTTGAAATTATAGTAGTTGTAGATTTAGTTGTGTTAGTTTTTTTTAAGATTGCATATTGGGTGTTATTTGTGATCCTTGTGGAGTGTGTGAACAGTTCAATAAAAAATTTTCAACTTGGCCAAATTTTGTTTTGATTGATTGAATTAAACTCTGAATCGACCAAACATCTTCCAAATACACTTACCTGAACACCATAACCCACCCTAAATATTTTCACTTCAACATTAACCCTAAATACTACCCTACATATTTTGCCACAAATACTATTAACCTTAAATACTTTGCCGCAAACACTTAATAACCCTAAATACTTTGCTGCAAGCACTTAAATTTTCCTCTAACACCCCAATGACTAATAAAAGTTCTTCCTCTTCCCCAACTTCACCATGGGAAGTAGGTCAATCCAAACTTCAAGAGGAAATAAATGACCTTCGAAATACATTAAACCAAGTAGTTCAACTCCTTCAAGAGCAAGTTGACCAAAACCAACAAAACTGGGATCCCCAAACACATACTCATGCACTCACTAAATCACTCTATCACCCAAGACGTCCAAGGCAGCCCCTATTACCTCAGGATTATGAAAAGGAGGTATATTCATCTAGTGAGTCTAGTGATGCCAAGTTTGTAAGAAAAGGGAGAGATTGCGATGATGATAAGGGTTTACGAATTGATATTCCAAAATTTGAAGGAAGTCTGAATCCGAATGATTTTGTTGATTGGTTACATGCAATTGAGTATGTTTTTGAATACAAAGGGTATTCTAATAAAAAAAAAATGCAAATTCGCTACCCTTCGCTTCAAAGATTACGCTTCTCTTTGGTGGGAAAATGTTAAAAAGCAAAGGGATTGAGAGAGAAAAGATTGAGTTCGTTCTTGGTAGAAATTGAAGAAACTTCTCAAGAGGAGATTCTTACCCAAATCATATAAGCAAGAATTGTTTATAAAACTCCACACACTTAAGTAAGGAGATGGTAGCGTAAAGGAGTATATTCACGAATTTGAGAAGTTAATGATGAAAAGCGATTTGCCAGAAGTTAAAAAGCAAATAGTAGCTCGATTCTTAGGGGGATTAAAGCAAGACATAGCTCATATGGTAGAGTTACAGCCCTATTACTCATTTGAGGATGTGTGCAAGCTTGCAATTAAGGTGGAAAAACAAATAAAAAGTGTAAGAGTGATAGGTTTTAAATCTTTCGCTAACGGATCTGCCTTCATTAAGGGTTCCTCCTCTTATTCCAAGCCTGAATCCAATCCAAAGGATAAGGGTAAGGGAAAGATGCAAGAACTGCGACAAAACTCTCTCATTCCTCCTAAGCACAGTAAGAATGATCTTGGTAGCAAGAAATGTTTTAAGTGTCAAGGATATGGTCATTTCCAAGCCAATTGCCCTAACAAAAGAGTAATGACATTTATGGACATCCAAGCTAGAAGAATCAATTGAAGAAGAAGACGACGCAGAAAATGACGAAACAGCGGCTGAACAAGAAGAGGAGATAATGGAGGAAGCTGATTGTGGTTCTATGCTTGTTTTACGACATGCCTTACATGCACAAGTGAGTCCCCAAGAAGATCAAAGGTTTAATATCTTTCAAACTCATTGCACTATCAATACTAAAGTATGTATGGTAATAATCAATAGCGGAAGTTGTGCTAATATGGCCTCTACAACACTTATGGAAAAACTTGGGTTATCTTCATCACCACACCCTCAGCCTTACAAACTACAATGGTTGAGTAATGGTAGCAGCCTCCAAGTAACAAGGCAAGTGATCCTTTCTTTTTTTATCAGAAAACATTATAAAGATGAGGTGTTATGTGATATCATTCTGATGGATGATTGTCATGTATTATTAGGTCATCTTTGGCAATTTGATAAGGAGGTTAAACATGATGGTAGAAAGAACACTTACTCTTTCCAGTTTAAGGGTAAACTGATCACTTTGGCCCCTTTAATGTCTTTCCAAGCAAATTCACCTTCTTAAAGGGTGGAAACTAGGCAAAACAATCTGTTTTTTAATAAAGCTAAGATTGAAAAGAGTCTTAGAGTGTATGAGCCAATGTATGCTTTATTTGTGATTGAGAAACAAGAATTTCAAGAGATCAAACCACTTCACCCCATGATTTAGCCCTTATTGAGTGACTATGGATACGTTTTTCCTGACGATTTACCCCTTGGGTTGCCACCACTTAAGGGAATAGAGCACCATATTGATTTAATACTTAAGGTTCAACTACCTAATAAGGCAGCTTATAGATGTAACTTCATGGAAGCTAAGGAGTTACAAAGACAAGTTGAGGAGCTGATTTCAAAGGGTTTTGTGTAAGAAAGCATGAGTTCATGCTCAGTTCCAACCTTATTGGTTCCAAAGAAAGATGGCTCGTTTCGCATGTGTGTTGATAGTAGAGCAATCAAGAATATAACCATCAAATACAGGTACCCTATTCCTCGATTAGATGACATGCTTGATGAGTTACACAGAGCGATGATTTTTTCCAAAATTGACCTAAGGAGTGGATACCATCATATTAGAATGAGGGAAGGAGATGAATGGAAGACAGCTTTCAAGACCAAGCACAGGTTATATGAATGACTAGTCATGCGATTCGGGCTTTCCAATGCCCCGAGTTCATTTATGAGATTGATGAATGAAGTTCGAAAACATTTTATTGGCAGATTTATGGTAGCTTACTTTGATGACATTTTAGTGTATAGCCAAAATGATGAAGCACATTTTGATCATTTACGGCAGATTTTTGGTGTTTTAAAGACTCAAAAGTTGTATGCCAAGCTTGAGAAGTGTGTGTTCTTTATTGATCACTTGGTCTTCCTTAGCTATGTAATTTCCAAGAATGGTATTATGGTGGATGAATCTAAGGTAGAAGCTATTAAGTCATGCCCCAAGCCTAAGTCCATCATGGAGGTTTGTTCCTAATTTCAGTAGCATTACGACCCCCATTACCGAGTGTATGAAGAAGGGTGCTTTTCAATGGACTAGTTCGGCTAATGTGCCTTTTGAATTGATCAAGCAAAAGTTGTGTGAAGCTCCTATTTTAGCCCAACTAAATTTTAATAAGTTATTTGAAGTGGAATGCAACACAAGTAGAGTAGGAATCGGCGCTGTTCTTACTCAATGCAAATGGCCTCTTGTTTATTTTAGTGAAAAGCTAAATGACATAAAATGGAGGTATTCTACCTATTACAAGGAGTTTTATGCTATTGCGAGGGCACTTGATCGTTGGAGTCACTATCTTAGACTTAAACAATTTGTTTTGCACTCAGACCATCAAGCCTTGAAGTATCTCCATGGAAGACATAAGATTGATCCTCGACATGCCAAATGGGTAGAGTTTCTACAATCCTTCACTCTTGTTTCTTATTATAAACAAGGAGAGCTCAATGTTGTTGCTGATGTACTTAGTAGGAGGTATTCTCTACTTGTTTTGCTTGATGCAAGGGTTATGGGTTTTCAATTTATGAGGGAACAGTATGTTCATGATTTAGAGATGCATGATCTGATTCAAAAAAGTTCAAAGGGTGGGTTCGAAGATTACACAATTAAGAATGATTTCTTATTTAAAGGAAATAGGTTATGTGTTCCCAAAGGCTCATATAGAGAGTTGTTGATTAGATAAGCACATAGAGGTGGGTTGGCAGGTCATTTTGGTGTTCATAAGACCATAGAATTACTTAAGGAGCATTTTTATTGGCAAAAAATGTTACGGGATGTTCAGGCCATTATTACAAGGTGTGGTACATGTCAACGAGCTAAAGCACACTTTAAACCCGGTCTTTATACACCTTTGCCTATTCCAGAACAGATTTGGGAGGATTTAAGTATGGATTTCATGGTTGCTCTTCCTAGAACTCAAAGAGGGAAAGATTCTATTATGGTGGTAGTGGATCTTTTCTCTAAAATGGCTCATTTTGTTCCATGTAACAAAACGGATGATGTTTTTAAAGTGGCAGAATTGTTCTTTAGAGACATAGTTCGACTTCATGGTATTCCAAGAACTATAGTTTCAGATCGGGACACAAAGTTTCTAAGTCACTTTTGGAGGAGCTTATGGGGTAAGATTGGCACTAAACTTCTATTTAGTACTTCTCACCATCCTCAAACCGATGGTTAAACAGAAGTTACAAATCGTACATTGGGTAATCTGTTGAGAAGTATGTTGGTCAGCACTTGAAAGATTGGGACTTGAAATTAGCCCAGGTTGAATTCACTTATAATCAGTCACCAAGCAGTACTACGAGTCACTCTCCTTTTAAGGTTGTTTATGGTGTTAACCCTCTTACCCCTATTGATCTTACCTCATTGCCAATTAATTTTCAAGTTCCTAAGGAAGTCGATGAGAAGATCAAAATGATGAAGAAGTTCCATGAAGAAGTCAGAAAGCGAATTGAGAAAGCTAAAGAAGACTACAAAAGAAGGGCAAACAAGCATAAGAAACCTTTGATTTTTCAACTCGGAGACTTAGTTTGGTTACATTTGAGAAAAAAAAGGTTTCCTTCTAAGAGAAAAAGTAAGATCGCTCCTAGAGCCGATGGACCTTTTGAGATCATTGCGAAGGTAGGTAACAATGCATGTAAGGTGGCCTTACCAGATGAGTTGGGTGGAGTATGGGCTACATTCAATGTGGGGGATCTTTCGCGATACTAGGAAGATGAAAACCTTCCAAATTTGAGGTCAAATTCTCTCCAACTCGGGGAGAATGATACGAATCAAGAAACCTTAGCCTTAAACACTCAACTCATGAATAGACATTCTAACCAAACCCTAGACCAGCTGATAAATACCTAAACATTGCCAACCCAAATGCATTTATGCACCACAACCCAATTCGGCCCAATAATCAGTTCTCCTTTAGCCCATTTAACCCAAGCCGAATTTAAAGATCTAATTTATTTTTTTGGATTCTCTATGCTCACTTGGGTCAATGATACCTAACTTATTTGACAATTGCTACACCAAGAAAACTAAAGTCCTTGCAAAACCCAAGAATGCATTTATTAGCCTTGACAAATCTTACACCATGCAATCATTTATTTGACTTTGTAAGTTAATGTTATTGTATTTTAATTTCATAATAAGCCTTTACAAGAGGTCTCCAATGCTTTGTAAAGGAGGTCACTGTTGGAAATTGAATAAAAAAGAGTTTTAAACTTGTTTTCAAGCTTGAAAGCAAACCTTTATCCTAAATTCACTTATAGTTTGAATTTAGGTGGTGGTTTCCTTGGTTGGTGGCTTTGTCTTTATACCTTGGATCCATTTTAGCTACTTTGATTGTATTTTTTCTTTTAATTACTTCATAAATTGATCTCACTCAATTCTGTTTGATTTTGGCAAATTACTCACCTTGTGATATTTGTGGATTTGTTCAAGATCCACATCAGATTGCTTCTCGGGCGTGCGACTGTCGACGCTGAAGGAAAAGGAAAGCCACAGTTGTTACACAAACCGTGCAAAAAGGCTTACACAAAGTTCGTAGACATATATGTATACCCATTTTAAAATTTTAAACAATTTAAACAAAGCATCAACACATGTAAAATACACATACCTTAAACGTTGATGTCCAGAACAAGCTACTTGTTAGCTTGAATGCGTGTAACACACACCGGATTGATTTCGACGGGTTTCAGTTACTCGGATTTGTGTTTGGAAATTTAAAACAAGTTTTTTTACACTTAGAAAATTTCTAGTTCTTGTGGAAAAGAAGAAAAACTCATGAAACCCCTTTTATCTTTTTCCTCTTCTTCTTCTCTCTCTATTATTTTCTTTCTTCCCTTTTTGATTTTGTTCAAAACAAAATCTCACCCATTCATCAATGGAGCTCACAGTAAAAAAGGGAGAAGAAGAAGAATAATGTTTCTTGTTTCTCAATTCCCAAATTGAAAAATCCAAGACTGTGTGTTGTAAAACCCAAAACACACGTATACGCCCTTTCATCCATGCACTTTGTTTAAAACAAACTTAGTGGATTACATGTGGCATAAGCTTATGGATGGATTCCAAAATCCAATCCATCTTCATTAATCCAATTAATGCAACAAATATCTTCACACACACACACACACACATATATTATATTAATCACATTTATATGTATATATATACTAAAGATATTTTAAGAGAGAGAGAGAGTTAAATATATTTTATTTTATAAAATATAAAATATAATATAATGATTACCATTTTAATATTATATCATATATAAATTAAATGTAATCATCATTTTATAATATTTGACTTTCAAACATTAATTGAAAAAAGACAGTTGTTAAGTATTTGATACTTGGCAACATCTCATAGTGTCATTTGTCAACCAATGATTTATTTGATCAAATAACAATTATTTAATCATTAATAAATAAACTATTTATTTATTAATATTCTTGTAACATAATATCTTTTTTTTGTTTCTAAATATCTGTAAATCATATTTACGTAATCCAAATTATTTATGAAATATTTTTCACGCATACGTGTATTAGCATGTCTTAGCTAGGAAATTAATTATTTACAATAAAGAATTAAATTGTCATCCGATCAAATATTGTAATAATGTCATTAAATAATTTAATGAATATTGTACATGGCAATAACCATTATTATCAAGCAACCGTTATGTGTGTGACCGCCTAGGTTTACCGTGAACTGAACTTAAGCAAATACGAACCTTTTCGCATCACTTCAGTACAACTCCTTGCATTTGAAGTTCCCAATGATTATGTGCAACCTCTAGCAAGCTGCCATAACCCCTAAACACTAATGAATGAACTCATATAGTCATACGTGAATGTAATAACGTCCCTTTACTGTCGACTCCTGATCAATTGTTGGTTATAAAATTGTCAAGCCCCTAACTCAATCATAAGAACAAGGTCTCAAATCATATATAGGATTCGTATAACCAAAAATACATTTTTGAAAACACGTACTCTAACTGGAGATTTCATTTCCTATGTATGACATCCCTACCTAGGATCTCAAGCTCAAATATTTGAGCCAGCAGATTCCATCTTCGTTATCACCTGTCCTCATACACCAAGAATACATTGTCAGCAAGCTTCTTTCACCAAGCATGGATAGTCTGATGCAATATACACAAGTGAACGATGTGTCTCAAAGCAAATGGCAACCGTGACACTTCATGTCAAAGAACTAGTGGTACACTACTACAGCTATGTGACGTATTATTGATTGTAGATAATTACCCATGTGATTAATCACGTTTAGTTACGTTCAGTAACATATTCTCCAACGCATCACCTATATTTATATTCTTGTGACATATGACTCATCACCTAACTATTAGCATCCAACACTAATCCTTAGCAACATCAAACATACCATTCATGCAATGTCATACTCTCATATGACATCACCTCAACTGAAAACTGATTCGGATGTATTTAAATCAAAACTTTGTACTCATATCTATAACTCTTTACAGATAAAGTCTTAACATCATAATACATCACAAGATCTCATTCTGCATTATTTATTTATCAAGCAACTGTAAATGCAAAATTTTATAAATGTCATTTTATTAATCATAAATAACTTTACAATTAATTACAAAAATATAATTATATACAAGGAATAATATCCATAAACCATATGACATGATTGGTTCTAGGACATATCTTCAACGGTGGTGATTGTCACAGGTAGAGGTCCTGGGTTCAAGGGATGAAGGAGGCGAACTTTCCAGAGGTATTTGGGAAGGAACAAATCTTTACTGGTGGAGAACCTAGAGAGGATAAATCCTTGTAGGTGGGGAACCTAGAGGGGACAAATCCTTACAGGTGAGGGACATAAAGGGGACAAATTCTTGTCCAGTGAGCTGCAAGGTCTATTGGGCTGTAACAGTGGAAACTCGGTAGTCCAAGCTAGGTCGGTGGAGAACTGACTAGATCAAGGGCAGGGTCAATATAGAAATTACATCCGAAGTCATCGGTGCTCAACCAACCATGGCCATTGTAAATCCACATTTAATAATTTGTTTGAATAACCAAAATAATAACAATTCAATTTTTTTTATTCAAATCACGAAATATTAATTTCATTCATCTCAATTAACACTTTAAACATATACAACTGAAACCCAACACATGCATTAAACTTTCACTGCTGAATTCATGCAAACAAAATTCTCATGTAAAATATTTAATTTTGATTTAACAAATATTTAATCAGATCAACACGTATATGTATTTAGAAAATTTATATGCATGTGCTTTAATTTTTTTTTTTACAAAAATAAACACCATACTTTTTAGTTTTCGTAAAACCAAAATCATCTCAATTTCATATAAATACCTACCTTAGAAATTCAAACATGTTGTCTTCCCCCCATCCGAAATATACGACCATTCAACGGTCAGTGTGGAAAATCTTTAAAAAGATCATTAACATATATATATATATATATATGTTTTAAATATTTTAAAAACAAAAATCAACAAGGGTTAAGAAATTATACCCAAAACTTTATTTTCGGATTAACTAGTCTCCAAGCATATCCACATGCCGGATTAATGACGATGGTTCTGGTTATGCGTTGAGAGACTTAAAACAAGGTTTATTAGCTTCAATAAACCAAGTATAATTTTTCTACACTTAGAAAAATTTCTCGTATATAGAATGTGAGAAACATATGAAACATATTTCATCTTTTTCTTTCTTCTTTCTTTTTCTGTTTCTCACTTGTGTTTTGTTGAAAGCAAAATTTCTAATAATAGATTCATTCCTATTCAAAAACAAATCACATGTTGACATTAGTAGAGGAAAATCATATATCAACACAATCTTTTTTTTCTTAATCCTATTATCATCCTCCCTAATTTAGAAAATTGTTAACAGCTTCTTTTCATCTTCTTAATCTTTGTCATAGAGAGAGTTTAAAAATGAAAAATTGTGAAGACCTAAGAGAGAAAAATAATTATTGAGAGTCTTGGATATCTTAATATTTACGAAGAGAAAAAATTGATATTTACGAGATAAAAATTAAAAGTATTTTTAAAATAATTTTTATTTTTTAAAGCTAAAATGTCCTCGACCATAAGATAAAAAAATTGGTTTCGATGATTACAACATTTAGACGTTTGCAGTGGAAAACCACTAAATATATGTGAATGTCTTTAATAATTTTATAATTTTTATGATAATCTGCATATTTAAATGATTTTTGAAGAGGTCTTGATATTTTTTGCTCTCTTTTATCTACTGTACCAACTTTCCAACGTAATTTATAAAATACTAACTAAGAAATATAAATATTTATTTATTTGTTTGAATATTTATTTTAAAAGTTTTTGTCAAATTTAATTAGTAGTAAGAATAATTTTTAAATTAGCACATAATTACATATTTAATTAAATTAGTATTTGAATTAGTTTATAAGTAACATAATTGTTATTTTTAAAAAAAAAATTTATACATTTTTAACACTTTTTCTTTTAATACTGTCAAGTAGGAGTAATAATTTGTAGGTTTGAATTAACATAAAATGATACAATTATTAAATGGGTAATATGACACGATTTTTATCGTTTTAAGTTCGGGTTTAAAGTTTTTGACACGTAACTCGTTTATAACATGATTAATTATTTGAATAATTATAACGTACTAATTCATTTATGATTTAATAAATTTATTTTATATTTTTATTTTTTAAAACATTAGTTATATTTATCGATTTTAAAAGATATTTAATTATATTATTAAAATTGATTAATATTTTAATATATTATAACATAAGTATTATAAAAATATATTATAATATTAAAAACAATTAAACGGATAACATGATTACATCTTATTTAACTATTTAAGAATCGTATTGAATTAACAATTTTAATTTTTAACATAATTATTAAATGAGTTGAATTCAGATTGACTTTTATTTGACATGATAAGAAAATAAATACAAATACAATATGATGATTTGAATTACAACCCTTGTTATCAAATAGTAAAAAATTTGAGTCTTGTTTCTTAGATTATTGAAGTCTTAATATGATTTAATCAAAAGAAAATTAGTATATAACATCGCTTCACTATTAATAAGCATACAATCATTATTCATTCGTACATCTTCTTAAAAAAAAGGAAAATTTTCAAAAATAATATTTTCAGACCCCCTATTTACCAATATAACCAACCCTAATTCAGTTTTACCAATCGATCCAATTTCAGGTCATTTGGACGATTTTACTCTCGGGACCAAAAACATGTTACAGTTAGTCCGCTACAGTTCTCACGCTACAGTGTATAATCTCCAAATTCTCAAACGCTAAATTATCACACTCCAAATTTGCAGTACCCATGTTTTGTGTGTGTATATATATATATATATATATATTTTATTTTATTTTAATTTTTTATTTTTCATTTTACAGCTTAATTAATATTTCACAAAATAAAATTTACTTACTATAATTTTTTAAAAAAAGAAAATATTTTCAAATATAATATATTTATTATGTAAATATATTACAATTATTGTAAAAATTTTAAAAATAAAATTTATTTACTTACTAGAAATTTTTGTAAAAAGAAAATATTTTCAAATATAATATGTTTATTATGTAAATTTTAAAAATAAAGAAATTAAATGAAAATTAAAATAATAATTTTTAATTAAATTTAAACAAAAACTATATAAGTTAATAATTTAGCTAACGAAATGAAATAAAAATAATAATTAAATTTTTACATTAGCTTTTTGAAATTACAATTAAAAATATTTATTTTTTAAAAAAATTATCGCTAAAAAAATATCAAAAAAGTTTAAAAAAAAGTTTAAAAAATATTTATTTTTTTAAAATTTACTTTATTAATTTAATTGATTTAAAAATAAAAAAATTAAAAAAAGGTAGGGCCCAACCACCCGAGCACATGTGCTCGGGTGGGTGGGGTCCACCTTTTTTAATTTTTTAAATTTATTTTTAAATTTTATTTTAATACATATATAATAAATAAATAAAGGTCAACAAATATATAAATAATTTTTGTAAAATAATTCACAAAATAAAATTTATTTACTTAATATAATTTTTGCAAAAAGAAAATATTTTTCAACTATAATATATTTATTATTTAAATCCAAAAAAAAAATTCTTTTTTCTTTTTTTATTTTATTAATATATGTTTTGAATTTAAAATTTTATCTTTTAGCGATTTTTTTTTAGAAGGCAAAAAAAAATTTAAATTTCTAAAAGTTATTTCAAAAAAGAAATAATTATTTTTATTTGTAATTTTAAAAAATATTAAATTTAAAATAAATAAATAGTTTTATTTGTAACAATTAACTTTTTAATATTTATTTTTTAATATTTTTTTCTTTGTAAAAAAACAAAAAATTTAATTTTTTTTTAAAAAAATTAAAAAGAGAAATTGAAACATATATTAAAAAAATGAAAAAAATTAAAAAATCACATGTGCTCGATGCTATAGTAATTCGGATGTTACAGTATCTCGTGTGAGCTACAGTCTCATATGCTATCTCGTGTGCTACAGTATCTTGTGTGCGCTACAGTAACTGGGCTGCTACAATAGCAAAATTTTATAATTTTAATTTATTTTTAAAAATTTTGTAAGTTATAAAATCAAAATGCCAAAATAATAAATTAACATAAAATAATAATATGAAAATAATATAAAAAATAGAAAAACTGAAATATTAAATTAAATTAAAAATTATTTGTGCAAATTTTATTTAAAAAAATTAAATTTTTATTAGAAATAATTTAAATGTAAAAAATTTTAAAAAAAAAGTGGGCCCACCCGAGTACATGTAGCATCTGACCATATTTTTTTAATTAAATTTATATAAAAATATATAACTTAATTATTTAGCTAATGAAGTAATATAAAAATAAAAATTTAATGAAATATTAAACAAATATGTAAATTTTAAAAATAATAATTAATTTTTTACATTTGTTTTTTAAAATTACAATTAAAAATATTTATTTTTAAAAAAATAATCGTCAAAAAAATTACAAAAAGGTTTTTCAAAAAAGTTTAAAAATTATTTGTTTTTTTAATTTACTTTATTATTTTAATACATTTAAAAATACATTTAAAAATAAATTTAAATTTAAATTTAAATATAAATTAAAAATAAATTTTAAAATAAATTAAAAATAAATTTAAATAAAAAATGGGCCCACCTATTTTTGTTTTTGTTGTATTTAAATTTTTTAAATTGATTTTTTAAAATTATATTGTAAATTAAAAAAATAAATTTAAATAAAAGACTGGCTATGCTTGGGTGTAGACCTCAGCACGGCCTAGTGGGCCCCACTTTCTTATTTTTTTTATTTTTCTATATTATTTTAATATAAAATAATAAAATAAACTTAAAAGAAAAAAATTTACTTATATAAACCAAGCATTGCTTGGACCCTAGCTATCATTTTCTCAACTTCTTCACTCCTCAACTTCTTATCTACAAATCCGACGAGTATTCTGGCGAGAAGACTTTTTCGGCAAAAAATTCTGGCCAAAAAATGTAATTTGATTTAATTGTTATTTAATTGTTGAAATTTTAATTTTATTGTAGGAAAATTAAAAGTTAATATCTGTTAGTATTTATTTATTTAGATAAATAATTTTAGTATTAGTATTAAGTTTGTACTTATATATATATATATATACACATATATTTGTATATATATGTATATATATATATATATTTAAAAAAGTGTGTAGATGCATTTGTAATTTTGTAGTATTAAATTTATATTTAGATATATATATTTATACATATATATTGTAATTTTTTAGTATTATATTTATATTTGCATATATATATTTGTATATATATATATATATGTATGTATTTAAAAATATGTGTACATGCATTTGTTTGTAGTATTAAATTTATATTTAGATATATTTATTTATACGTATGTATTATAATTTTTTAGTATTAAATTTTTATTTGCATATATATATATATATTTGTATATTTTTGTGTGTGTGTATATATATATATATGTATGCATTTAAAAATATATGTACATGCATTTGTTTGTACTATTAAATTTATATTTAGATATATATATTTATACATATGTGTTGTAATTTTTTAGTGTTATATTTATATTTGCATATATATATATATATATATGTATGTATGTATATATTTGTGTATATATATATGTATGTATTTAAAAATATGTGTGAAAATGTGTGTAGATGCATTTGTAATTTTGTTGTATTAAACTTATATTTAGATATATATATATATATATTTTTACATATGTGTTGTAATTTTTTATTATTATATTTATATTTGCATATATATATATATATATTTGTATATATTTGTCTGTGTGTGTATATATATATATATGTATGCATTTAAAAATATGAGTACATGCATTTATTTATAGTATTAAATTTATATTTAGATATATTTATTTATACATATGTATTATAATTTTTTAGTATTAAATTTTTATTTGCATATATATATTTGTATATTTTTGTGTGTGTGTATATATATATATGTATGCATTTAAAAATATGTGTACATGCATTTGTTTGTAGTATTAAATTTATATTTAGATATATTATTTATACATATGTTTTGTAATTTTTTAGTATTAAATTTTTATTTGTATATATATGTGTGTGTATATATATATATATATATATACGTATGCATTTAAAAATATGTGTACATGCATTTAGGTAGATAAATAAATGTATTTAGTATAATTTAATTTTTAAATTTACAAATTATTTAGATACAAATGGCAGAACAATCTCGATCGAAGATTCTAACATCCGAGCACTTTCATGTTGAGGGCACCTATTTATCCTGCTTTAGTTTGATCAAGCATATCAGATATAAATTAACAAAGACTCAAATTGATTTATTCACACAGTCATGTTTTGGGCAGTTGTTGTCTATCGAAAGCTTACACCACTGTCTTATTCTCATCCATTACATGTTATTGTACGAACTTAATGTGGAGGGCAGCAATGATATATGGTTTTATATTGGGGGCTAGTTAATCCATTTTTCACGCACAGATTTTGGGTTGATTATTGGCTTGCGGGCTGGAGATTACCTTGATTTGACTATTCTTGATAGCTCACAATTGTTACACGAGTATTTTAATGGTCGTCAGCCTATTACTTTGGATGATATTAAGACAGTCTAAGACAACTTGATTTTAATATGATACCCGACTTAGATGCCATACGGTTGTCACTTTTCTATTTGTTTGAGAGGTTCTTGATTGGTCGTGGGGGTCGTGGGGGTCGTGCTCAGGCTGATTTATGGATGTTGAGTATGACAAAGGATCTTTAACAGTTTCATCAGTATCCATGGGGAAATGTTGTCTTTCAATACACGTTCGCCCAATTGCGTCATTCTATCGCACAGATATACATCAAATACAAGAAAGATGCTGCTGAGTTAGCCAAGTTGGGTAAGACTTTTAGGGGGAAGTACAATATTTGTGGAATGGCTAGTGCATTTCAGGTAACTATCACTAATAGTTTTAGTTTATTTTTCAATTCACATTTGTACGTGTCGGTTTTTATATTACTTTTCATTAATTATATTATAGGTATGGATATATGAGTGTGTGCCAAGCTTGCATGGACCTTTGGTTAAAAAAGTTAGTAACAACGTCCCACGGATCCCGCGTTGGCAGACGAGAAATCGTCATGTAGTCTGCATGGCGTACGTGAACATTTGCTGAAACAGTCGCAGGTAAAAGTATTTTCATCCAAAATTTGTAAAAAATTTATTTCATAGACAACCAACCGACATTATTTTTCTCCTCTGATTTCAGCGCATTCGTTTACTCCCCTCGCTGGAGATGGAGGCAGTCGATATAAGTTATCCATATATCTCGGAGTTGTTTCAGCACTCTGAGCCACAGGGCAATTACGGAGGTAATTTATTTTCAAGGATAGAAGCGACCAAGCCAAAGCCTAAACGTAAATCTACACATACGGCTATGGCATCTGCACCCCAGGTTCAGTTTAATACCTACTTATGATGTTTAATAATTTAATATATTATGTTGGTGTTTGAGATATATATATATATATATAAACTGATGTAGGCTGTCGTTTTCGTGTGCGTCGACATATTACCCACCATCGAAACAGCCGTATTATACAGAAGGGGTATCGATGCAGTTTTCACCCCTAGAGCCCTAATACTCGGCAATACCATCGACTCAGTATTCTCCGGCCTTACCAACTCATTATTCTCTAGCCCCATTGACTCATTATTCCCCGGCCTGACCGATTCATTATTCCTTAGCCCTGCCCACTCAGTACTCTCCGGCCCCGTTGGCGCGCCATTTACTGATGTTATCTACGCATCACTTGGCCACACAATCAGCGCCGGGACATTAGCGTCACTCGTTTGACTATGATGATTTTAAGAAGATTGTGATGGACCGATTTGATATGGTCACTGTCGACATGCAGACATACACTCAGCAGTGTATCGCACAAGTTGAAAGAAAGGTTGATACGTTGACAGTAGAGTACCGGGCATTATGGATAACTCAGACCGATATGATAGTTATATCTCACATGTTAAAGAAAAAGTTGATGCGCTGACTACAGAGTTGCAGGACTTCAAGACACAATGTGTGGTCAACTCAGGCCAGTATGACGATAATATTGCACGAGTTGAAGGGAAGGTTAATGTGTTGACTACAGAGTTGTAGGCCTTTAGTCAGCAATGTAGCAATAACTTCGGTCGGGTTAACACCATGATTGGTGATCTCCGCTCCGCATTGTTGCAGTCCACTTAGCCGCATATGAGTTTCTCAGGCTCACCCGTGCAGGCAATCACCTTGACTTTATTTATATTATAGCAGTAGTATTTTATACACGTCTATATAACATTATTTATTTCTAATGTAAATTATGTTTTACATTTGTAGGGAAAGGATCCGCCCACAGTCGACGGTGAACCACATGTGGAGAACGTAGCCCGACATCCACCTATACGTGAGGAGAGTAGGTTTGGGCGAGTATTGCGGAAGGATCCATATAACCGGAGTCCGTACACTGATCCAAATAAAAGAAGACATGGAAGCCCTTCCATCAAGACGCTGCCCCAATACCCATCGAACCTCTACATCAATCCTTTGATGCCATATCCATATGCATTATATGATGAGTATCTACAGTGGCTTGCAGACCCAAAGGCATGCATCGAGACACAGTCACTGAGCTTGAGACCTTCATAGTTTCATGGCATATCTAATTCAAATGCGTGGCTAGAAGATACTATAAGTGCCCAAAATGTTGTTAAATGACTAAGGGGCGATTAAGCTCTGCAATTTTCCACGTGGACTTGATCTAGAAGAGTTCATTAAAGGTGACGCAGGCAGGTTCAGAAGAGCATGGACCGCTATGGACTTTATCGCCATTCCCACTTTGGTATGTGGTGACCATTGGGTTGCTTGCGTTGTTGACTTGGGCGGTCACAAGATATTTATTTATAATTCTGACCCAATGGGTCATTCTAAACAGGAAATGAGTAAGGCATTGCAGCCATTATGCGAGTTGTTACCTTACTTACTACACGTGTGTCGGGTGTATGATGCAAGATCGAAATGGTGTGATACACATGTGGCTTGTAAGCATTCCAGAGTGACAAATATCCCCTGTCAGAAACCAAAGAGCGCAAATTGTGAAGTTTTTGTCTGTAAGTTTATAGAGTACTTTATGTTAGGATGATCATAGGACTTTGATTCTATCTACGGTTGGTTTTTTAGGATAAAGATAGCGCTCGATTTATTTAAGGGACGCATACTTTGACATATCGTGTTTATATTGTTAAATATTTATAATTTGTTATTATTTTCCACATGCAGTTTCAATTTAGTTAGAGAGCTAAACAAAATATAATAAATATCCAAATAAACTGTACAAGCCAACATTGCATTGCAAATTCGTTATTTCAATTACATAAAATATAACATTTAATGAGTATAGTTAATACTATCACATCAAAACAATGTACAATATAATAAATTTGAACATGGCTACAAAACAAGAAATAATCGCTGAGTCTGGTCGTGATACAACAGATTTCTGCATGTTAAACGATTATATCCAATTTGTTTACACCGTGAACATCTTCTCGAGATGACCTCTTCTCCTGCGGATGGGATGCGTTGATTTCGAGGTCGACCTGCTGGTATGCGGCAAATCGGTGGTTTGACAATAATAGATTGAATCTCGACCGAAACATTCCAAAAACTCTGGTCTTCGACTAGATGAATCTCCTCAGCATATGATTTCAACAGTATGTCATTCTTGTAGTACATTGAGCAATAGTCATCGTACCGACCTCTAACATATTGAATAGCAGCTAGTGTATGGGCATAAGGCAATTGTTATAAGTCAAAGCATCTACACTGGCATGTCCTTCTACTTAGATCGACGACAACAGCTTGTCCTTTGCCTTTGACTTTAAACTCAAATCGAGAAACGGGGAAACACTGAAAGTGTACGTGATGCAGCGTCCTCTTCTTTAATTTGATCCGCTGCCGCTTCAGTGATGATGTCTATTTCAAATTTTGCAGCCTCTTCTCTCCTCTCCTCTAGTAAAACCAATGTTGCAACACTGATCGTATCCAATCTGCTAATGCCACAATTGGAAGAATATGCGCATCCTTCAATAATGCATTCATACTCTCAGCAATGTTTGTAGTCATTATGTCGTAACGTTAAACAGGAAAATAACATCTGGCCTACCTATGAAAGCCAACATTGTTTTCTAAGTAGGCTGCAGTATCAGGGTGTATCGACCTCAATTTATCCATGTGTTTCTTGAAGTCGCTGAACATATATGCCTTTGCAGCAATATAATAGCCCATAAGAAAAACGTCTTTCTTATGATCCTTCAGCCTGTATTTTGATTTGAGGTTTCCTTCAATATGGTAGGAACAGTAACCGTGGTATGAATCGGAAAACACGGTGTGAATATCGTTAATGATGCTTTTATGTCGGTCAGAAACAAACACCAAATTGGCCACTAGTCCAAGTGCATCTCGTAATTTGATTAAGAACCACTTCCAAGATGCGTCATTTTCAGAGTCTCCCACTCTAAAAGCAATAAGATAAATCTGATTATTTCCGTCAAGTGCCGCAGCTATAAATATGGTCTCCCGGTATTTACCCTTTAAAAACGTCCCGTCAATAGCAATTACAGGACGAATTAATAAAATAAAACCACGCAGACTAAGGCTAAGAGCCATGAAGAAGTACATGAAATGGTCATCATCATTGGTGTATATGTGCGTTACTGTGCCTGGATTTCTTTGCTCTAACACATGGCCAGCCATGCCTTGCGGTAGGACACAATCACTCCAAATTCTCGGTGTATGTTATCTCGAATGTTATTTGGAGTGTAAATCCTACTTGGATCTTGAAACTTATCCATTACATATTCATCGATAAATCGACTGCTTGCTTGACGGTGACCCGGCTGTAGTTGGTCGCTCCGGCAGGTGTGACAAGTTTCAATTCTTTTAACAGACCAATATTCACCATTTGCATCTGTGCTAGTTGCTCGAATGCGCCATTTACAACCCTCAATAACACATTTCGCCTCAAACCTATCTGACGCGGACTTGGTAACCTTAAACTTGAAATGATTCCTCAGTGTCATTATTCCTAATGTATCTCTTAACTCTTTCTTTGAATTGAAAATATACCCAGCACTTATGGCATCAAAAGCAGAACTAGACAACGCATCTATCAAACAAGAATTGGAAGGTGGAATTGCCGAAAAATTGCGAGAAGCTGACAGACTTAACATATTCGAATGATACCTTGTTGATCGGATTCTATGATTTGGTCCATGCCCCAAATTCACAGTAGCATCAGTGTCCTCATCACAATAATTCCTACCAGGGGTCCTGATTGTGTTCATTGGAATGTTTAAGCCTTCGCCCTCTATACATGGTTGAGTATCAAAATATTCGTGTACAGGATCTTCATTGTACTGACACGGAGAGTATCCTTTGAAGAATGTAGGATATTCATAATGTATCGATGAAGGCTGTATAGTATTAACGTCAATCGGTGAGTGATCGAAACCCTGGTGGAATTGATTGCTTCCCCTAGCAGAAAAAACAAGGTTGTCCTTGCACATCCAGATTGACAAGCTGCAAAGAAGGAGTACAATGCACCCCGTAATCATAAGCAGCTATTCTCTCTGTAGTGACGTACAATAGATTGACCCATCTAGACTCTGTAACCACAATAGTGCTCAGAAAATCAGTTACATCAGAGTCCTTTACAATATCCACATATATAACGAAACCGGTTTCACTATCTGTAAAATTTGTTTGCATATGGAACCGAGCACATGTGCTCAAGTATGGACCCGAGCACAAGTGTTCGGGTAGGTGAGCCCCGCCATTTTTATATTTTTTTAAAATTTATTTTTAAAGCAATTAAAATAATAAAGTAATTTTAAAAAAATTAATATTTTTTTAAACTTTTTTGTAATTATTTTGATGAAAATGTTTTTAAAATAAATATTTTTAATTGTAATTTCAAAAAATAATTGTAAAAAATTAATTATTATTTTTAAATTTTACATATTTGTTTAATATTTCATTAAAATTTTATTTTTATTTTACTTTATTCCCTAAATAATTAAGTTATATATTTTTGTATAAATTTAATTAAAACAATGTGATCGGATGCTACATGTGCTCGAGTGAGCCCATCTTTTTTTTTTAAATATTTTATATTTAAATTAATTTCTAATAAAAGTTAATTTTTTTAACAAAATTTGTACAAATAATTTTTAATTTAATTTAATTTTTCAATTTTTTTTATTTTTTATATTATTTTCATATTATTATTTTCTGTTAATTTATTATTTTTGTCGTTTTGATTTTATAACTTACAAAATTTTTAAAAACAAATTAAAATTATAAAATTCTGCTACTATAGCATCCGAGTTACTATAGCGTACCCAAGAGACTGAGCACCCGAATACTGTAGCGCACACGAGATACGATAGCACCCGAGTTATTTTAGCGCACACAAGATACTGTAGCACCCGAGTTACTGTAGCTCTCTGAGCACTTATGGTTTTTCAATTTTTTTTGGTTTTTTTATTTATTTTTAATATATGTTTCAATTTCTCTTTTTAATCTTTTTTTTAATTATTTTTTTTTTACAAAGAAAAATATATTAAAAATAAATATTCAAAAGTTAATTGTTACAAATAAAACTATTTATTTATTTTAAAAATAAGATTTTTTAAAATTACAAATAAAAATAATTATTTCTTTTTTCAAATAACTTTTAGAATTTTAAATTTTATTTTGCCTTCTAAAAAAAATCGCTAAAAGACAAAATTTTAAATTCGAAACATATATTAATAAAATAGAAAAAGAAAAAGAAAAAATTTTTTGGATTTACATAATAAATATATTATATTTGAAAATATTTTCTTTTTACTAAAATTATAGCAAGTAAATAAATTTTATTTTGTGAATTATTTTACAAAAATTATTTATAAATTATTTATATATTTGTTGACCTTTTTTTATTTATTATATATATATATATATATTAAAACAAAATTTAAAAAAAATTAAAAATTTTAAAAAAAGGTGGGGCTCAGGTGGGTGGGCCCCACTTTTTTTAAAAAATTTTTTATTTTTTTATTATTTTTAAATCAATTAAATTAATAAAGTAAATTTTAAAAAAAATAATTATTTTTTAAACTTTTTTTTCAACTTTTTTGATATTTTTTGGCAATAATTTTTTTTTAAAATAAATATTTTTAATTGTAATTTCAAAAAAACAAATGTAAAAAGTTAATTATTATTTTTATTTCACTTTGTTGGCTAAATAATTAACTTATATATTTTTTATTTAAATTTAATTAAAAATTAAAAATTATTATTTTAAATTTATTTTCATTTAATTTCTTTATTTTTAAAATTTACATAATAAATATATTATATTTGAAAATATTTTCTTTTTACAAAAATTTCTAGTAAGTAAATAAATTTTATTTTTAAAATTTTTACAATAATTGTAATATATTTACATAATAAATATATTATATTTAAAAATATTTTCCTTTTACAAAAATTTCTAGTAAGTAAATAAATTTTATTTTTACAATTTTTACAATAATTGTAATATATTTACATAATAAATATATTATATTTGAAAATATTTTTTTTTTACAAAAATTTATAGTAAGTAAATAAATTTTATTTTTAAAATTTTTACAATAATTGTAATATATTTACATAATAAATATATTATTTTTGAAAATATTTTTTTTAAAAAAATTATAGTAAGTAAATTTTATTTTGTGAAATATTAATTAAGCTGTAAAATGAAAAATAAAGAAATTAAAATAATATATATATATATATATATATAAAACACGGGTACCGTAAGTTTGGGATATGATAATTTAGGGTTTGAGAATTTAGAGATTATATACTATAACGTGAGAACTGTAGCGGGCTAAATGTAGCATGTTCTTGGTTTCGAGGATAAAATCGTTCAAATAACTTAAAATTGAATCAATTGATAAAACTGAATTAAAGTTAATCATATCAATAAACAGAGAGTTAAAATGTTATTTTCAAAATTTTTCCTAAAAAAAATCGATAAAATCTAAATACACATGAAAGAGCGAAAAACTAAATACACGTAAGAGTCTAAAACTAAATACACACATGTAAGAGGAAAATAATATTACCATAAGGCACAGTCGAATCAAAACCTTCTTAATGATTTAACCGGGGCCTATCACGACTCGCGTCAAGACGGTTAATCATATACAATGCATTGCTAGTAACCCTGGCCACGTTCCTGATCTTCTTCTTCGCATCGCTCTTAACCTTCCCATCAACATCTTCAAACCCATCAAGACACGTGTCCTCGTTGGTCAACGCCGCGCTGACCCATGTCTCCATATTACTCATCTGCCACTGAAACGTGTCTCCTCTCAAGTGCTTAAGTTCGGTGAGCGTTTTGCTCAACTCGTCCACAGACTCAGAAATCTGGTCGACGCAGTCACTCAGGGCAACTCGCTCTCTTTTGTTGGTGTCTTTTCCTTTGTTCACGCTTGACGAGACTTGTGTGAGGTAAACGGAGAGTTTGCTCACTCGAGAAAGGCTGACTTTAACGGCTGCTTGGGCCAAGTCACGCGGCGTCTTTGCAGGTCCCTTGTAGGAGGATAGTGTGCGTAAACAGAAGGTGGGATAGCTAGCGTGTGAGCACGACGAACGGACGAGATCACGTGATTCATCGGGTTTACTTGCGGCGGCGGAGTAGGAGAACAAGAGTAAAAGGCAAAGGATGAGCTGGAGGAATCTAAGCAGGGGAAGCTTACGCATTGTGTTGTGTTGTGTTGTGTTTGCGAAAAAGCCTCGGTCGTTGAGAGATCTCAAAATGAAAAAGTGTCATGGATGGGATGAAGAGTTATTTTATAGGAGATTGTGTCCAGTTTAATTCTTATGTTACCGTGAATTAAATATTTATCCTCTAATCCATTGAATTTAATATTTCTATTTTAGGTTTGGATTGTTATTTGTATTGAATAATAAGGATAGTATTGGAAAGTAAAAAAGGTAACAACGTAATAGTAGTAAATGCACCGCAGAACGCAGAAGAACTGTGGGTCTTCTGCACCAAATTTATTACCCATCCATGCTGCGTGGCTCCGGCCTTTATGCCTATACTCCACTAAAAGTCAATTCATGCCATTGAGTCAACAGTTCGGTATAGCTCTTCATTGCCCGCGTCAAATCTTCTCTGTAACTGTTTTTTCATTTTAAATTCCTGTCATGTTACTTGGCTCTTGACCAAATGGTGACCCTTCATAAAAAAAGCTAACTTTAAATAACAAAACCTCCTTCAAAAATTTCACCCAGGTGAACATGGCACCGGCCCCGATATTCTCTCGTTAACACATTGATAAAGCAATGTCTTATATTAAAATAATATTAAAAATATAATTTTTTTATATATAAATTAATATAATAAAAATATTTTATAAACTTATAATTTATTTTTCTTTTATTTTTATAAAAATTATAAGATAAGTTATATTAATTAATATAAAATTATTACATTAAATTTTACAAAAAATTTATATAAAAATTGGTATACGTAAACCGTAAATACAATCAATCTTCAACCGTACAAATTGTTTGGCTTTGAATCTGTGGCGTTTGAGGTTTTGATGGCTTTTCCTCGTCTAATTGAAAGCATTAGTAATACATTGTTAATACGTTCGGATTGCTTCTAGGAAAAGTTAATTTTATTATTATTATTATTATTATTAAAAAAGTAAATAAAGAAACTTTCGATAGAAACCACTTAGTTAAAATATTAGTTTATTATAAACTAAAAATAAAAATAACTTTTTATTATATTCTGTTTGCTTCCTGAAATTTATTAAATTACCTTCTTTTTTTTTTTCTCAAAAAATTTATCTGCACTAAAAACCTTTCATGGTTAAATATATATATATATATTAAAATTAAATAATATATAATTTAATTAATTAAAAAATCATTCAATCAAACATTCACACATTTTTTAAGAGATTATCGTGTAAAATTTTAATAGTTTGACCATCACATAATTTTTGAAATCATTTATAATTAATATTTATATTTTTATAAATATTAAGGGAATCAAACATTGTGGCTTAATTGCACACCATATTCCGGTGATATGTAAATGATGAAGTTATGTTCGTTTAACTTTCATGTGAAAGAAAGTACGTAAAGAAGCAATCGGCCTGGTCCTCGTTGGAAGCAGGGGAATTTGATTGACTGGTGTCTGGATCTCCTTAAAAAAAAAAGTAGTTGAATGTGAAACAGAGCATGAGGAGCCTTGCCTTGGGCATTCCCATAAATAAACTATTGAATGCAATCTGAATAAAGCCATTGGTCCAAAGCATTTGTGTTCGATGCCATGAAACAAAGCATGTGCCACATACAGTCTTGCAGAGCTCATTCCTGCCCGGCAACCCCACCAAACCATTATCAATGGCCATAAAATATACCAACTATTTATATAAATTTATCTATATAAATTAATGTGACTTAAGTACTATTGAATGAATAAATTAAAAAAATAAAGATATTTAGTAAGAATAAATTATTTGACAATAATATTTATTTTTTATATTTATTTATTTAATTATACTACGTCACATCAATTTATAAGAATGAAGCCAATAGAATTATGCAATGTTAATCACATCATGATAATGAGAATATTTAATTGATATATCATCCTTTAAATTATTCATTAACCACTTGTATTGAGACATTAATACAAGTACGTAGATGCTCATTAGAATATGAATTCACTAAATTGACAAAGATAATGATACTATTTAATTAATATATCATCCTTTAAATTATTCATTAACCACTTGTATTGAGATATTAATACAAGTATGTAGATACTCATTAGAATATGAGTTCACTAAATTAACAAATTTTAAGAACATTTATATTGAGACATCCTTTAAACTAATTGATTCAATTGGAAACATACTCAAAAGGAGGAGAAAATTAATAATTGAATTCTAACTTGAGCATTACATTAAGGGGGAGAAAGAACAAAAGTTGACATTTAAAGTAAAGAAAAAGTCTAAAATGACTTGGTTAATCTTAAAGGGAAGTTAGACACTTTAATTGATTAAAAATCCTTAAGACATACTTAACTTTTATCATCATTAAAAAAAATGGGAGATTGATGATATTATGTTGATAATTTAAATATGAAATTGATGACATCATAATATATATTTGTATGTTTTCGATGATGACTAAGGTTATTGTAATGTCTAAGTTAATATGTAATAATAAAATGGATTTAAACTTATTAATAATCAAGTAAAGAGTGTATGAATATGCTTGTAATTAATATTAACAAATTTATGTAAATAGTGCCTTTAAAGTTTAACATAATCGATATATTGAAGCAATAGATCGACACATCTGAAGTAAGTCGATACAAGGAAGTAAAGAGATCGATATATGCTAAGGCATAAGCCTCAGACGAAATCCTTAAGCCAAACGGATCAATACCATTGGAGAACAAATCGACACATTTAAAGCAGGTCGATACAAAAAAGTAAAGAGATCGATATATACTAAGGCAGAAGCCTCAGACAAAATCCTTAAGCTAAACTGATCGATACCATTAGAGAACAGATCGACAAATTTGAAGCAGGTTAATATAAGGAAGTAAGAAAATTGATATTTGTCAATTCCAGAGAGTTGCAAAATAATTACAAGGTAGATCAGATTGATACCTAAAAGAAGGAGATCAATACTAGTCAATTCCAGAAAGTTACAAAATAATTACAAAGCAGACCAGATCGATATCAAGATAAAGGAGATCGATACACTTTAATTCCAAAGAGTTGGAAAATAATTACGAAGTAAACTAGGTCGATACGTAAAAGTAAACGGTCGATACTCGAGACTCATATTCAACTTTCGAGCAAAGGAATTGATAAATTGAAAAAGAGATCGATACTTCTTGCCAATTTAAAGCTCAACTCTAACTTCTGTAAAATTTATGGCAGACATTAAATGCACTAAATCAAGCTATTGGACACAAGAATCTATACAAAAAGAATGAATATAAATAGAAGACGAAAAAGACAAAGAAAAATATAGAGCATATTATAAACAATTGCAAAACATTCTCAACATGAATAATATACTTTCTCTCACTACTGTAAAATTTTCATTTCGTCTTGTGAGAGAAATTTTATTTTTAAGAGCATATTGATACAATTGCTCTATTGTGAGAGCTTAAAAACAGAATTATATTTCTGAAATTGTCTTGGATTCATCTTCACCAAGAATTAAAGAAGATTGTATTTGGTTATTTTTCATCTAAGAGAAAGTAAGTGTACGGTTGCCCTTCACCTCAGAATAAGTTATAATGGGTTTTACTTGACCCGAAGAAATAAAGAGATAGTCAAATTCCAGTAGTGATCCTTGACCGAGAGAGTGGAAGTAGGCCAAGCATTGCCGAACCATTATAAACTTTGTGTTTGTTTTCTCTCTCTACTGTTTTATTTGTTATATTGTATTACATTCATTTTAAGCATTTAAATTTCTAAAAACTCAATTCACCCCCCTCTTAGGCGTTGCCAACTGAACCAACACATGACTCATGTTAGGTATCATGATCATCATTGGATGAATAAATAAATAAATACATGTACATTTTACCTCACTTTACGGATTCGAATTTCGAATCAGATTACTCAAGTTATGAACATCTAAGTGGTGTTTACTGTATAGCGAGTGACTTTAAACTCGCACTGTATTAAATCGGCAATATACTACAACTTAAATTTTTGGTGGTACATTCTATTATGAGTTCAGTTTCTACCACTTCTTATGGATTCAAATTTCAAGTTTTCGACACACGACGCAATGAGACATGGTGTGGCACTTCAACAGGGCAACTCTATTCCAAATTTTTTTGGGCATTCTTATTTAAGCATCTTGACCTAGTTTTTAGTTATGTCATTCTTCTATATGTCTAGTTTTTTTATTATTTTTATGGATCGTCAATCCGAGGCCTGAAACTCGTTTAGTTTCTATTTTTTCGAGCCTTGTCCAGAAATATCCAACGATTGACACTCACGCATTTCACTTGCAATCTCACCGTCCTATACTCCGCTCATGTCTGCCACCACATATGTGATTACACTTAAAATCTACGTTCTACATGCATTAAAATAATCACAATACTTGTTAAATAAATAAACCATGCATTTTCAAACCATCTTTTTATCATTAACAAGCCATAAAACACATACCATTTCACATGCCAATTTTACCAACACAATTCATACTTTTCTAAACCACAAATTAATACACACACTCAACTTACTTGCTAGAAAACCAAATTTCCTTCTATCTTCTCCATTCCCACCTCCATATCTCATTCCGGCATTTCGTCGAGCATGTTGCCTTCCATTTTTTTTCTTTGCTCTCTTTCTTTTTCTCTTCCATTTTCCAACATTTTCTCGGCAATCAACACCATAATTCAAGTACAAAAAAATAGAGATCAAGTAACAACAACGCTCATCACCAAAATCCAACAAAAGCACATATCGGTTTCAAGCTTAAGAATCGAAGCCATCCTCCTCATCCTTCTTCGGCAAAATTCCTCTCTTCCTCACCCTTTCTCGTCCAAAACCCAAGCTTCTCCCTTTCCCGTTTTCCTCTTACTTCGCCAAGATCAATCTTTCTCTCTCACGGGTTTGCATCTTACTTCTCCATTCTTCTAGCATTTCTAAGTCTTATCTTCTAAGAATGAATTAATAATCAAAATAAAAAAAAATGACATATTTAAATAGAAACCATGGGTTGAATTTTCTTCTTCCTTTTCCCCATGGCCGGATTCATCTTCTCCCCCATTTACTCTTGTTGGGTTTCGCTTCTCCTTCTCCTCTCATGGCTGAATTTTTGCTTTCTTTCTCATAGTCGAATACTTCTTCCTTCTCCCCTCATCTCTTTCTTTCTTTTGCTACAAAATCCCCCCTCTCTCTCTTTCATTTTCATTTTTTTTTTTTGCTAAGTTTTTCAATTAGAACGAATGAATGAAATAAATCAAAATGGATCATTTAAATGCATTACATGGGCTAGTTACTGTTCATCCAATTTGAATTTAATTTGTACTTTTATTTTCCTAACCCAATTACCATTTAAATACTCTAAAGTCATTAATTTAACAAATTAATTTATTTGGTCCATTTTTCTTGAAATCCCTTTTGATTCATTTGGCCTAAAATTGCTAATTGAATGGGCATGTTTTTACATTTTATTTTCTAAGCCCAAATTAAAATTGTAATAACCAAAATCATTAACTCACTTTTCGAATTATTTATTTGTTATATCCGAAAAAAAAAAATTATCCCTGTCACCAAAATTTTATTATTAACAATTAAGCAAAATTTCAGTCATTACAGTTAAGTACTTATGATTTTGAATTATGTTTTGGGATAATGGTTACTCCCTATTTTTAAATAAAGAGATATTTAATTTTGATACTTTTTACAATGGTTTATATTATTTGGATATCTCTCATAATGTTTATAACATTGAACATACAAATAAAAGAAAAAGAGAAGAGTTTAAATTAGTAAACATATGGCCTTGTCACCTAGGTCATATCAGTGAGAATATATTTAAAAAGTTACACCAAGAAGGGTACTTGACTCATTTGATTTTGAATCATATAGGGCTTACGAGTCTTGCCTCACAAGTAAGATGACAATCTCTTTTTACTAGAAAAGGAGATAGGGTTTAAGAGGTTTTGGCACTAACACATAATGATATATGTGAGCCAGTGACAATACAAGCTAAGGGTAGCTACTCCTACTTCATCACCTTTACTCATGATTAATCTAGATACAAATATATGTATTTAATAAAGTACTAATTTGAGACCATTGAGTATTCAAGCAGTTTACAAATAAAGTGAAAAAAAAATTGGCAAGAGTATTAAAACTCTTTGATAAGATCTAGGATGAGAATATTTAAACCATGAGTTTTTAGACTATCTCAAGGAAAATGGTATTATATCCCAATAGACACCTTATGTTACACCACAACTAAATAAAGTAGATGAAAGGAGGAATCACATATTATTGGACATGGCGCAGTCTTTTATGAGCTTTACATCCCTTCCATTATCTTTCTGGGGCTAAAAGGTACAGCTAAATTTGTGAAATCAACAATATATATAATATGGGACAGGTAAAAGTCAAATATTAATTATATAAGGGTATGGGGATGTCTTGCATATGTTAGAGACTAAATCTCGATAAGCTTGAAGTTAGGAGTTTCAAGTGTTACTTTGTAAGGCATCTTAGTGAAACTCAAGGATATTATTTCTATAATCCAGATGAGCAAAAGTGTTTGTCTACAAGAATGAAAACTTTCTTGAGCAAGAGTTTCTTAAAAGAAGTAACATTGGATATAAAATTGATCTTAAAGAAGTTAAAAAACGACAAGTAGGAACCACAAATGAAGTATAACTTGTAAGGGTGTACAAAATCGATTCCGGCTTTAGTTTTACTTAGAGCCGGAACCTACCATATTTAATAAGGTGCCATTTTTTTCGGTTTCAATTTAGTTTCGGTTCGAAAATAAGGTACTCTATTTATCAATTATCTCAATTTCTCTAATTTTTAACTCCATAAAAAAATCTTTAAAAAATAAAATTAATCAAATTAAATTATAAAAGTATTATATACATGATAAAAAATTAAGTTAACAAAAAAAAAGATAAATAAGTTATTAAAGAAAACTTAAATACAATAAATTATTGAAAAAATATTGTATTATTATTTGAGTTAATATTACATATCACTAAAAAGAAAATTTTAATTTTTTTTATGATGGTACAATTATATATCTAATAATATTATATCATATATATATATATATTATTGTTAACTTGTTTGACAATTCTAAAATAAATATACACACATCACAATTTTATTAAATTATTATACAAATAACATGATAAATTAAATTAAATAAAACATTATAAACACAATGATTAACTTTTTCTATGTGACTCAACGAATAAAGAGTGTTCTCTTTAATAAATTGTGTGACTTTATATATATATATATATATATATATATATAGTTCAATGATTAAAAGTTTTTATTTAAATATGAGGTGAGATTTAATTCAGTTGGCTAGAAAAATAATTTTTTATTTTTAAATCGAACCGGCTCTTCGGTTCGATTCCGGTTCCATAATCTTTAGAACCATAACCTATCTTAAAAAATAATTCATTAATCTTTAGAACCAGAACCTACCCTAAAAAATGTTAGTGTATGCCCTAAAAACTATTTGTGTTATCGGTTTCAAGAGTTGTGAATATTGTAATATTTATATAATAAATAAAAGAAAGAGTTATTTATTCACATATATATATATATTGCTTTATTTATTTATTCATGTAATATAATAAAATATGTATGTGAATTGTCCAGATAATTTAT
>JAXCLQ010005109.1:36942-50121 GCA_035584115.1 Cedrela odorata
ATATATATATATATTGCTTTATTTATTTATTCATGTAATATAATAAAATATGTATGTGAATTGTCCAGATAATTTATTTAATAATTAAATAAAATTATCAAATTTGTTTCTTATAAAAGTGATATAAACTGGGCATCAATAACACATAGTAGGCATACTAAATGCCGCATATAAATATCATAAGATGGTATTAGTAAGGGTGACAATGAGAGTCATATCACAAAGGCATTAATATGTATTTATAGTTAGAGAACTATTTATCAAACTTGACCAAAGAATGATAAATCATATAGTATGCATGTAGTTAATGATTTATCAAAAATATTGTATTAATGTGCGATGTTATCCTTTAATATGAGACATCAGAGTTAAATTTTATATGGATACATATAGTTCATATGGTATATAAGTACAAGACTAATCATGTCTTATATGATAAAGCCAGTTTGGTTATGCGTGGTTTATATAAGAATTCAAATGATAGTCGAGATTGGATCTATTAACTTGTTCAAAAAGATTGAATGTTTCCACTAACTCTATCCAGGTTCGAGTTCCTAAACGAATGTTCAATAAATGTTTTAAATCAAGTCTTTAATCAAAGCAAAATAAATGCCACATGAAGAATTCATAGGGCAAGTTCAGGATATATTGATCGATCATTTGTAAAATATCAAATTTAGGGTTTTGACATTCCATGAACTCTAATTTGATTATAATTGGACAACAGAGGGGTTTTACCCACATAGTACGTACAATCCAAGTAAGGTTTGATGAAGAATTACTTCATTATGGATTATGGACTATAGCGTATTACTAGATGCCAACTATAGTCGTTGAGTTTCGAATTGTTCAGATATGACTCATGACTATTTCTTTTTTAACCTTCATGGTCACACCAATATGCTTAAACCTTTGGAAGCTATAAGTGAAAGAAAAAATTATTTGTACAATAATTTAATGGGCTAAAAAATTAAATATATGTGTATATATAAGTGTTATATATATGTGTATATTTATAATTTTTTTAATTAGTTAAAGAATTATGACAATTACATAAATATGTAATTTAAAGTAAATTACATATACTTAATTGTTATATTGATAATTATCCATAAACCAATTCCATAAAAAGGTATTATGGTAATATCATAATAATTAATTAATAAAGTGTTTATTTATTATTTATTGATAATTAAATATAATGGCATTATAGTAAATTCTATAAAAAGTTTTATGGTAAATTTTATAAAGAGAAGTATTATGCTAATACTATGATAATTAATTAAATAAAATATTTATTTATTAATTATTATAATTTAAATGAATGGATAATTATAACAAAAATTGGCCAATAACTAGCTAGCACTTGTTTTAGTTTTGACTATATATGGAAAAGTGAAAATGAAAGGTTTTAATTTAATCCATGTGATGGAAAAGGCAATACATATTTATATATATATTATCATTTTAAAAGTTAAAGTGGTGGATTATCTTTGTTTTTGCCGAGAAAGAGATTTTGCAATTGAAAATCAAATTGGTTTTCTTTTTCTTCTTGGCCGAGAAAGGGAAAAGCAAGAGAGAAAAATGAGTTTTTTCTTTCAAAATTTTCCATAGAAAAAAAGGGTTTTCTTCAAACTTCTAAGGGTTTTTGAAGGTGTAAATTGAACATGATACATGTGTTTATAACTAATATTCATCAACTTAAAGCTTGGAAAAAGGTAAAAAATTCAAAAACTTTACATTTATACATATATGTTGATATATGAAATAAAAATTAAATTAATGTATGTTTTAGGTCATAGAATCCAACAAAAAATTCGGTTTCGGTTCTGAACTAGTTTTTTCAGTTTTGTTCTTGGCGGTTCTGGGTCGAACTAGAACAAAGTCTTTAGACATTATTCCATTGTGTAGGTTTATAAGAATTTTTAGATTAATTAAGAGATATATTGGATATATCAAAGAGGATAATAAGGAAATTCTACTTATACAAGTGAGGACCCATGGACCTATGATAAGGCAATAATACTCCGAGAAATAGCTTGAAGCCATGAAATTGGAGATGGATTCCATGTACTCAAACTAAGTTCAAAACTTGGTAGATACACCAAAAGGTATAAAGCATATAGGTTGCAAATGGGTCTTTAAGAGAAAGACTCGAGTAGATGGTAAGATTGAGACTTATAAAGCTAAAGGTTATCGTTAGAAACATGGTATTAATTATAATGAAACCTTCTCATCCATTGCTATACTTAAATCTATTAGGATTTTATTAGTAATAGTTATACATTATTATTGGCCTTAGTGTCACACAAACTCTTGTTTTGATTACAAAATACGTCGTTCAATCAAGTGAATGAAAATGATATACACTGATTAATTGAGAACTCAAGTTTGAAGAACGTTTATATCTTTGAATGTATGGCTATTTTAAAACTTGTAATAGGGACTAAAATTCAAGGTTCTTAAAGTTTGAAAACAAAATAGGTACAAATTCAATCGACATAACAAAATCATCCGATCAACGGAATCATGCGGGTTCAAGTAAACCGGTTGTCCAAATTCTTGGACTAGTTGACCAAAATTCTGAGTTACATTCTATTCATTATTTTGATTGATTCAATCGATGGAATCTTACCTAAAGGTAAACTTAATTAACTCGACTTGTTGAAATTAACGCCTCTAACAGTTAGTTTTTAACCCTTACTATATATATGAGACATTTCACACTTTTTAAAGTTATTTTAGTGATTATTTCAAACCCTAAGTGATAACAAACATCATTCAAACTTCAAAATCAAATCTTGAGCACACATTGCTAGATCTACACATCACACACCTTATTCTCACTTGTTTGAGAAACTGTTGAAGATGTAATCTTACTTTATTTCTTATTATCTTTTGTAAATAAGTGAAAGAAGTAAGTCTTTCACTTGAATATTGAAAGGATTGAGTGATTAGGGAGTGAAATCACTTGTACGCTTTAAAGAGGTATCAAAAGTCCTCTTTGTTATAAACTGAGTCTTAGGGTTTCAAGACTTGTTCTTCACTTGAGTATACTAAGATTAAGTGATTGAGAGTGAATCACTTGTAAGGTTTGAAGAAGTACCGAAAATCTCCTTAGTTGAAAATTGAGTCTAAGGGTTTTAAAACTTGTTCATGGTAAAATCTTTAAGTATAGCATGAAAGAGTGGGCATAGGCAAAGATTGTGTCGAACCACTATAATTCCAACTGTTTGATCTCTCTACTCATTCTCTTTTTATTTATGCATATTCTTCATTATGGTTATGTTTGAAATTTAAATTTCTTGTATTACTTTTTAGAAATTCAATCATCCCCCCTCTTATGTTGCATATCGGTATTTTAGCTATGACTTTGAGATTTGGCAAATAGAAGCGAAAATAACTTTTCTTAATGGAATCTAACTGAGAATGTGTATATATGATAGATCATGAAGGTTTCACGATCATTAATGGGCAAAAGAAAGTGTGCAAGTTTAACAGGTTCATTTATGGGCTTAAGCAAGCTTCTCGAATCTGGAACATCCGGTTAATGAGGCAGTCAAATTATTTGACTTTATCAAAAACCTAGATGAGCCACGTGTCAATAAAAAGACTAATGGGAAAAGATAGTTTTGTTTGATCTTATATGTTGACAACATATTATTGATTGGTAACTATATCAAGATGTTACAATCAGTCAAAGTATGGTTGTAAAAGAGTTTCTTCATAAAGGATTTGGGAGAAATATTCTACATTTTGGGGTTAAAGATTTGAAAAGATAGATCTCGTAAAATGTTAGACTTGACACAATCAACATACATAAATAAAGTATTAAAACGATTTAGCATAGAGAATTCTAAAAGAGGAGTCATACCAATGAGTTAAGGAATTCGACTCTACAAGAAGCAGCCAACAAAGACTATGAAGAGAGAGTGAATGAATAAGATTCCATATGTGTCAGTTATTTGATTTATCAAGTACGTTATGCTATGTACAAGGCCTAATGTTGCATATGCTCTAAGTGTTGTGAATCAGGCTAATCTAGATGAGGAACATTGGATAGCAGTGAAATATATCCTAAAGTACTTAAGAAGAATCAATGATATATTCTTTATATATGGAGGAGGAAACTTAAAGCTTGAGCGGTTTATAGACTCAAGTTTTCAGTTGGACATTAATGATAACAAATCCAACTCTAAATTTGTATTCGTGCTTAATAATGATGCAATGAACTGGAAGAATTCCAAGCATTTGATAAGTGCCAAATTCTGTATATTTTCTATTAATTTCTCTACTTTTCTTGGCTAGTTTCTTAAAATTCTTGATTCTTGATTATTTGTTTTTATATTTGTAGGATTCTTGGAGAGGAATCACCAAAAAGAGAAGAAAAGTTGTATTTCGATGTGAAAAAGATTCAGCTTGCAAAATTTAAAATTTCAGAAGAAATAAAGGGTATCAAATGAAGAAGTAAAAGAGATGTGCACATAAGATTTATTGGGCTGAATTGTTTTAGGCTCAATTAATATTATTTTAGAGGGCTGAATTACTATTTATATAAATCGTAATATAGGCTTGTATTTAATATATTTTAATTTCTATTTAGGTTAGGAAAACCAATATTAGTCTAATTAGGAAGTCTAGTGATAGAGTCCTTTTAAAATAAGGATAAGTAGAGCATTATAAAAGGAGCTCAACTTGAAAATAATAGGGATTTATTTTTGGAGGAGAGATTTCTTTTAGAGCCGCAACAGCTACAAATTTTAGAATTGAAGTTACAAGCTGCATAGTAGAATTTCAAGAAAGGTGCCGTAAAAGTTAGAGTTCAAGCATAAAAATTAAGTCTTTCGATCTTTATTATTCTTGTTCTGTTCTTTTATAATTATTTCTTTCATGAATCTTGTGTTTACTAATTCAAGAATGAGTGACTAATTTTCTTTTTGGTTGGGGATGATTTTAAGATTCTAGACATGATTTTATTTCATTAATTCCAAAATATCTTTCATATATATTTTTTAAATATGTTTATGTTTTACTGTTTGATGTCATGAATTATTTTTTTATTTATTTAGGATGGCTAACTAGATAGACATGATTGTGATTCTATTGCTAGTTTAAGGTCACTAATCAGTAATTGTCAAGATTATAAGACACTAGTAACAATTGTGGTTAAAGATTGTGGGATGCTTTCTGATAATTGCATGTAGAATATAACACAAGTTAAATAAACTGAGCTTATGTGTTTTTGATTGAAACAATCCATCTTTCTCGTTCTTAATACTTTCGTTAAATTAAATCTAAAGAGCTTATTTTAAGTTGTTCAATGGATAGGGATTAAGCGAAGAGCTTATTTTGCTTAACGACGCAATAAGGAAAGATCGAAATAATCGAGCTTATGATATTTTAAGGTTGTTATTTTTAAAAGATTAGGAAAGTTATTCTAACTATATTACTTTATGTTAAGTGGTGGCGAATGATTCTTTAATCAATATATCTCATCATATTTTCCTTTATTTTCTTTAAATTTCATTATTATTTTCAGTTTTGTTAATTTATTTTATTTTATTTTATTTACATATTGAATTAGTGCACCCTACCCCCCTTTCATGTGTGTGTCATAATTAAAGTATTTTAGGTTTTTCAAGTCGTTTTAGTTCGTTTGTATTAATAACGTTTAAATTAATAATAATCTTCTACGAGAATGACCCTTGCTTACTATTATATTTAATAACGATATTATATATTGCAAGGATTTAATTTGGTGCGTTTCTAAGCGTATCACAAGAGATCATTGCATATTCCACTTGTGAAGCAAAATATGTTATTGCATTTAAAGTTATTAGGACAAAAAAAAAGTTTATCGCTGAACTTGGAGTGGTTTCATCCATTGTTGACCCAGTCCAGGTGTACTTCAACAATAATAAGGTATTTATAGCTCAAGCCAACAAGCCAAGGTCTTATCACAAGTCCAAACGTATTATGCAACACAATCACATAATAAGAGAGATTATTGATAGAGAGAACATGAAGATTGAAAGGGTGTCAACTAAGAATAACATAGTAGATCCATTTATTAAGGTGCTTTCACAAAAGTCATTCAAGGGGCATCTTGAGAATATGGTTATCTTGTATAAAGGTGATTAGTTTAAGGTTTAGCGGGAGATTGGTAGGGTTGTAACCATCAAGCTAATAAAAATTGTTGTAGGTTTTAACTATTGTAAATCTTATTCATGAATTTAATAAAATTATTTTTTTTCTTTAAATATATATTGACAAATAGTTTATCTTATACTTCCGCAAGATTAGGCCCATATGATTATCTAATGTTAATTAAGTTATGATGGGAACATAATAACGAAACTTTTAATTGATGTATCATTCTTTAAATTATTTTTGGTCATAAAACTATAAGGTAGGGTCCCTATAATACCATAAGACTAGTATATACTTCACATGCTTATCGAGAGGGTGGTAGATCTCATTAGCCACTTGTATATAGACACTAATGCAAGTGTGTAGATGTTCATTAGAAAATAAATTCACTAAATTAACCTACTGCAAGAACAGTCAAATGGTAGTTTTACTTTGTCAATTGAAAGTTCTTTGTAGCAATAGTTCTAGTGATTCTTTGACTTAAGACACCATAGTAATCTTGTTTGATGATCATCATACTTAGACACCACTGTATGGGATTCACAAGTTATGGGTTATTAATGTGATCAATCAAGTTATGAACTCAACATTCATACATATAGTTTTAGATATTATGAGTTTGATATTAAACCATACTTCTATTTCAATTTGAGCGTCAGATGACAATAGGATTGAATAACATGGTAATTGGTTGCGGAATGGTTCATTTGAAATGCTTATGCATTTCATTATGATATAAGAGGTCATGATACATTGTTAGATGTTAATCATGGTCTTTGATTTTTTTTTTTTAATAAGATAACAAATCACATATATCATTAAAATAGTTTAATTAGTGGATGAAAATTCATTTCTATGCTTACTCGAGTGACTGGGTGATTGATTCAAGAGTTTCTTTTATGTTACTTCGCATAGAAATTTATTTACGTCCTACTCTAGTGGTGATTATGGTTGTATTAGGATAAGAAACGATGGTGTATGCAAGACTATAGGCATAGAAGAAATTTTCTTGGAGACTGGTGTTGGCTATAAATTATTGCTCAAAGATATCAGATATGTTCTAAATATTTGTCTAAATTTGATCTCTATTGACAAGCTTAATGATGATGGTTTTAGTAATCATTTTGGTGAAGGAAAATGGAAACTCACTAAAGGCTCTTTAGTATTAGCCAGAGGAAAGAAAGGGAACACTCTCTATATGATGCAAGTGCCGCTCAACAAATCAGATGTGAGTGTAGCTACGAAAGATTCTGATATTGAGTTTTGGCACAAAAGACTTGACCATATAAGCGAGAAGGGGCTTTAAGTTTTAGCAAGAAATAAACTTCTACCTGAATTAATAAGTAAGTCTCTCAAAACCTATGATTATTGATTAACTGGAAAGACGTATAAGGTTTGGTCATTTCTATTCATCAGAAAAGGAAAATGTGATTGATTTTATCTATACTTATATATGCACAATGTAAACAAGAACTTGTGGAGGTTCACTTACAAGATCTTGAGCAGGTTCACTTTATTTTGTGACTTTTGTTGACAACTACTCTAGAAAAGTGTTGACTTTTCTCTTGAAATCTAAAAACTAGGTGCTCCATGTCTTTAAAGACTTTCATGTTAAATTGAAAGAGAGATAGAGTGACAGTTAAAATATGTAAACGCAAATAATGGTGATAAGTATAAAGGACCATTTAACTAGTATTGTAGAACCCATGGAATTGACTTGATAAGATTATACAGAAAACTTTGCAGTAAAATGGTGTAGCAAAAAGGATGAATAAAATAATTGTTGAAAGAGTCGGATGTATGCTTTCTGAGACCAAGCTATTAAAATTCTTTTAGGTGAGGCGATAAGGACTGCAATTGATTTGATTAACCTTTGTCCTTCAACTCCATTAAATGGGGACATGCCTAATAGAGTTTTGACATAGAAAGATGTTTCTTACAAACACTTACGAGTGTTTGGTTGAAAAGCTTAGGTTCATATCCTTAAGGATGAAAGATCAAAACTTGATAATAAAGCTAAGAAGTGTACTTTATTAACCATGAAAATGAAGAATTTTGGTACATATTATAGGATCCAATGGGCAAGAAAATCATCAAAAGTAAAGATTTTGTGTTTCTTGAATATCAAATAATTGATGGTGTTGAAAAATAAAAAAGAAGAGTCTCAATCTTCTCCTGAAGTTCCAATTACTCTTAATTTAATTCTTCTACCTACAGCTTATGATGGTTACGAGGGAAAGTAGGAAGTTCAAGATGAAATAAATAATTATCTCATTGAGCAAACACCTACATAAGCAACTATACTACTAGTTGATCCTCAATTGAAAAGATCCACAAGAGAGCGACAACCTTCAACAAGATATTGATAAGTGTCAAATGCATCAATATAAATTACTCTACTTAAATCGTAATAAGGGCTAGTAAATATCGAATCTACGTAGACTAGTTAACCAAATTATTGCAAATACAGAATGAGGATTTTTATCAATTTGCAATGGTTCAACAAAATTAATAAAAACATAATATTAAATAAAAGAATTTATATGAAGAAAGCTTTGATTCAAAAGAAAACTAACTACGGTTATATATTGATCATAAACTTCTCAAGATTTATTTTTATGTGAATATTTAGCCAATAATTACCTACAAGTGGAGATAACCATTACCTTCCCTGTAATCAATTTGAGCCCAACACACAAATTAATTCTTATCAATAATTCAATTGGTATTAAGCAATTTTTATAGATTTATTGATAGCAAAACACAGTAGGAATTTGTGTTAATCGATTATAGTGAGTTTAACTCTATTTCGCGGACGTAACCCAATTGGGGTGAACTACATTAAAATATTGTTTGTTTGTGTAGTGTGCGATTTATTTAATGAGTCAGCAATCTTGAAATTTTAATTTGTTCTTTCCCAGGCGCGCCAATATTAGGAACATCTAAATGTCCAGTTTAAAATTTTGTAATAAATATTATTATTAGAAGAAAAGCTTTAACGGAATATATATATTAGCCAGTGGGAAAACTTTATGATCTTATTTTATAGGTTATTTACATAAATGACCAAAAATTCTTACCAAGTTTTATTAATTTTAGACAATTTTATCTTCATTAATCACTTTACATTTAAAATAATATTAAATAATTAATAAATACTATTAAACATTAATTTACATGACAAAATTTATTTAGCCGGTGAATATATTGTCTCTCATCTCTAATGACTTGAGTTTGTTCTCTAATAACTGTACTTTTTATTTTATTTACTTTAAATATACAATATTAACACATTATTTGTTATTTATTTTAAATGTATAATATTAATATATTATTTATTAACTATTTTTTAAATATATATATAACAAATAATATGTAATTAAATTAAATTTATTTATAATAAAATTTTATAAAATTATTAATAAAAAATATAAAAAATATATATATAACGTGGACCATAGTACACTGTAATACTAGTATTGTAAATAATAAACATATTATAGTTAGTGTATTTTTATATTAAGTGATTATGAAAGTAAAATTATTTAAATTTAATAAAATTAAATAGTAAAATTTTTTAAAATTAATCATAAATATAAATATTAAAAAAATTTAAAATAAAATTATTTTAAAAATTTTATCTTAGCTAACACTACAAACTAAGTAAGATAATGGAAAACTTTTGTGCCAGTACGAAATGACAAAAGTGTTTTGGGTCGGAGGGGTAACCGGAAGTGAGTTTTTGCAGGCGGGCCGTGACCGTGACGACAAAAGACGAGCAAAGTTAAGATCACTGCAATTTAGTTGGGGCCCTCTTATGTAATTTTGATGGACCTGTCTGCATCGATGGCATTGGCATTAATGGGGCCTGTCTGCATCTAACCGTAACAGTGAAAGGAATAGTAATACAGCGCAGCACATTAATGATCAATTTTTCCTTGTCTTAATAAAATATACTAATAAATAATATAATAATTGTATATATTAAGAATACAAATTTATAATAATGATTTATTAATATATTCTAAATTAAATCAAATATTTTCGCCGCGAGCAACCCCCATACTATTGTCGTCACTGTCAATGACGGCATTAGATCTAAATTTCGTCATCATAAAACTCTTAAATTAGAGATTTACACCATGGTGGAGAGGGGTGTTAAACAGTTTTAGTTCAGATAAGGATGTTTAACAATTTTTATTTAAATTAAAATTGTTAAGAATTAAACTAAAAAATAAATTTTGAACTGAAACAAATTATTTTTGGATAAGTTTCAGTTCCAAAAAATTAAAAATCGATTTTTTCGGGTAAGTTCTGGTTCTAAAGATTATAAAACCAGAATCAAATCAAAAAATCGATTTGATTTAAAAATATAAAATTATTTTTCAAACCAAATAAATTAAACTTCACCTCATATTCAATTACAAACTCTTAATTATTGAATTACATACATAAAGTTATATAATTTATTAAAAAAATAAGTTGAGTTACATATAAAAAATTAATCAATGTGTTTATAATATTTTATTTAACTTAATTTATTATAGTATTTATGTAATAATTTAATAAAATTATAATGTGTATATATTTATTTTAAAATTATCAAAAGAGTTAACAATTATAATAAATAAATAGATACATAATATAATATTATTAGATATATAATTGTACCATTATAAAATAAATTAAATTTCTCATTTTAGTGATGTGTAATATTAATTCGAGTCATAATATAATATTTTTTAATAATTTATTGTATATCAATTCTTTTTAATAACTTGTTTCTCTTTTCTTTCATTTACTCAAAATTTTGTTATGTATACAATAATTTTATAATTAATTTTTTTATGGAGTTAAAAATTAGAGAAATTAAGATGATTGAAAAATAAGGTACCTTGTTTTAAAACCGAACCAGAACTGAATTAAAACCCAAAAAAAAGGGTACTGTATTAAACAAGGTAGGTTCCAATTTTAAAATTTAAGAACCAAATTAATTATGATAAATTTCGATTTCAAGTAGAACTGAAACCGAAATCGGTTTTTAACATCCCTAATGGTAGGCTTGATATTGACGAAATTTTGATTTCACGCTTTCGCTGACACTACTAGCAATGACCAATTTTTTAAAAAATTTTAAATATTAAAAAAAATTAAACAAGTTAAAAATTGATACATGATTTTCATTTACAAACCCAAATAAAAATATTTAATATAATGTAACGTTAAAATGTAATAATATAAATTAAGGCATGGATATTATCTAACTGAACAAGTACCTGTCACTTGGTGTTTGGATCCTGATTGGCAACCTGGTCCAATAATTTATTTAATTTTTATATTTCAAGTTCGTTGAAAAAATTCACTTATTGATTGCTCTCCACAGTTTCTGCTTGATGAGCTTGTCCAAGTTTTGTAATATAGGGAAAATATCAAAAATAATTCTTTCAAACCCTCTGTTTACTATTGTGACCAACCCTAATTTAGTTTTATCAATTAATTCAATTTCAAGTCATTTAAATGATTTTACTCTCAGGACCAAAAATTTGTTATAGTTACTCCGCTATAGTGCTTACACTACAATATATAATCTCTAAATCTCCAAACCTTAAATTTATAAATCCTAAATCTACAGTACCTATGTTTTGTGTATATATATATATATATATATGTATAAAAATATATTTTAATTTTAATTTCTTTATTTTTTTAAATTTACAAAATAAATAATAATTCACAAACTTAAATTTATTTACTATAAATTTTTTAAAAAAGAATATTTTCAAACATAATATATTTATTATGTAAATTTTAAAAATAACAAAATTAAAAAAAATAAATTAAAACTAATAATTAATTTTTTTTAATTAAATTTAAACAAAAATATATAAATTAATTATTTAGCTAATGAAGTAAAATAAAAATAAAAATAAAAATTTAATGAAATATTAAATAAATATGTAATTTAAAAATAATAATTAATTTTTATATTTGTTTTTTGAAATTATATTTAAAAATATTTATTTTTAAAAAAAATAATCGTAAAAAATTACAAAATAAATTGAAATAAATTCAATTGCTCTGGTCCATACCCGAGCAGGGTCAGTGCTCGGGTCCGGACTCGAGCACAAGCCGATTTTTATTTTTTTCATTTTTTTTGTTAGTAAAAAATTAATTTTTAATAATATAAAAAAACTGAAAAACAAAAAATAAAAGAAGAAATTTAATTGTATAAATTTTATTAATCAAATTAAATGTATGTTAAAAATAAATTATAAAAGCAAATTATTTAAGTAAATATTAAAAAGTTAAAAAAAAATAAAATTAAATAGTGTGGGCCCCACAGCACCCGAGCACAAGGGCAGAAGGGCCCACCAAATTTTTTTATTTTTTTATTTTTTTAAAATTTTACTTTATTATTTTAATTAATTTAAATAATAAAAAATAAAAAATCGGTGGACCCATCCGAGCACATGTGCTTGGGCCCACCAATCTTTTTATTTATTTTAAAATGAATTTTTTAAATTAATTTTAGTATAAATATAAAATAAATTAGAAAAAGTAAATAAATATATGTATAAATATCTAGTGGGCCCCCAAATTTGGGTTGTGCTCGGGTCTGCACCAGAACACAAGCCACCGACGAGCTGTGCTCGAGTGCAGACCCGAGAACAGCCCAAAAACTGAATTTTAAAAAAGTTAATTATTATTTTAATTTAAAATATTTAAAATAAACAGAAAATAAAATAAAATAAATTTTACTTATATAAACAACCCTTTGCTCGGATCCTAACTATCATCTATTTTCAATCTCTCTTCTCAACTTCCTCTCTATAATTTGGGTGGATATTCCAGCAACAAGTCATTGTCAGCAAGAAATTCCAGCAAAAAAATGTAATTTTATTTAATTGTTAGTTAATTATTGAAAATTTAATTTTATTGTAGGAAAATTAGAAATTAATATTTCTTATTATTTATTTATTTAGATAGATAATTTTAGTATTAAGTTTATATTTACATATATATATATAT
>JAXCLQ010005146.1:0-27213 GCA_035584115.1 Cedrela odorata
TTCTCTGGATCTGCACCTGCCAATTTCTTTAATATCTGAACCTCAGTCTGACCAGCCTTGTTCCTGCCACATATAAGTAATTAGAGCATCACAACCATATCAGGAAAAATCTATATAAATGGATAATAAATTGGCATGTGATGAAATGAGCTCTTACATTGTTTCATTATTACGTATGATTTTTATTGCCACTTCTTCAGGTTCACCATTAGAAGCCTTAAGATCCTTAGCACGAACTACAGTCGAGAAAACACCTTTTCCATGAGCAGCGGTGACTTCATATCGCCCATCAAGTATTTCACCAAATCGATAGCCTGTGTAAAATGAAGGTAACAACATGAACAACAAACTAAAAACAGCTAGAGGAAAACAAAATACACGAAATTCAAGCAATAGACTACAGCCCATAGTCACTTCCAACAGCTCCACATTTCCCCAGACAGTAAATTTTTACATATTTTTTTTCTCAGTTGAAAAAGGAGAAATTAAAAATCATGATATGAGTTGTACAAAGCAGATCTTGTTCACCCTTTTCCAAAATCAGTCACTAATGTGAAATAGGTCTTCTTTACATCAGAAAGGAACAAGAAAATCTGTTTAAAAACTTGATAACAAAAACCATTAACTTCCAAGGGCTAAGTCATAAGTAATTGCAATTTTCCCCTACATCTACTAGCACATTCGGTGAAATAACAGATGAAAACCCAGCAGTAGCTTGAGAAGTTAAACATTATTTTGTTCTACCATACAGAGACAAAGGATTAACAAATACACAAAACATAAACCACGACAGAATCTTACACAAGGAAAACCTCAAAGTTAGGGTTCCTTAAAAGTTTTGAAATGTGAACTAGATCAGTAAGTACAATCTCAAGGTGACACAAATTCGCGTAAACTTTACACTGCAATACTTTTTTAAAAGAAAAAGAAGAGAAGCAACAACTTACTATAGTACCCTTCTGCATCATCCCAGTTGTCATGTAGACCACTCCTTACGAATTTTAAACCTTCTGCTTTACCCTTCAAAAAATAATACATTAAATTTCAGCTGACTCATAAATGCGATAATTGGTAGGAAATTTATAATCATACGATTTCAGTTTCCCAAAAACACATACTTAAAAATCTCCCTAACAAAAATTTACAATTGAAAATAAAACTATTACAAAAATGAAGTACTGCAATCCCAAAATTACATTATATTATCATTGCTTTTAAGTCACTAGCCTATGAGTTACAAGTTATAGGCATAGCTGAAGCCACACAAGATCAACTACAATAAGCTACCAAATAAACACATTCTTAAGAGCACGTATTTCAAAACATTAAATGAAGGATCAAACATTAAACTGCCAGTAGGACTATTTAAAGCAGATACATTATAATAGGGGAAGGAATAAAAGGTCAAGCCAAACAATGTCACAAACATAACAAGGGTAAGCATTATACAGAAATAACATGAAATTATAACAAAAACTGACAAAAAAAGAAGAGGGAAACCAAAATAACCATCAATCTTACCGATTTACGAACCCCAGTAGGAGTCTCTCCAAATATATCATCACAGAAAACGTGGTTTGATGTCTCACTCTGCACAAATTGATGGAGAAATATAAAGTGAGAAATAACACAGGATTTAGGAAACAGACAATTGGTTAAATTATTATAAATACAACAATCAGAGAGAATGGACACACCTTTGGGGAACCGTCTCCAAGACCACCAGGGCCAGAAGTCTTGTCAGAAGCAGAGATTCCATTTTGTGGAGGTGACTTCCTCATAGAAAATAATTGGTCAGCAGGATAGACATCCCCATCATCACTTTTAACATTAGAATTATCTTGAATATTATTATTAACATCAGTTGATTGACTATGATATTCTGCAAGTAGTTTATCTTTTTCCACATCAACTGAATTGGACTCATTTTGCTTTTGTAACTGCTGATTCTTATATTTTTCTAGTATGGCTTGCCTTCGCTTTCTACTCTCCTCCTTAATTCTATCAAGATCTTCCTCTTCCTGTTCCACAAGCTTCAATGTAACCCTTTTTTCAAAATCATCCTGCTCATCTTCATCTCCCGTTATTTTGTCTCCGTCTCCTTCCAAAGAATAACTGTTAGAACTATTAATCTTAGTTTGATCATTCTTTCTTGATCTGTCCCGATAATTTCCTTTATCATCATCATGTATCGAGTGTCTGGAATGTTTATATCTACCTCGGTTGCCATAGCTATCATCAGGACTAACATACTTCTCCCTATCGCTCTCAATATCCCTACCTTTGTCTCTACTTCTATCAATTTGTCTATCCCCCTCCCTCTCTCTCTCCAAGTTATAATCCCTAACTCTGTCTCTTCCACTGTCCCTTCTATCTATGTCTCTGTCGCTGCCCTTGGCTCTATCTCTACAGCTATTTCTTTCCTTCTCCCTCCTACCCCTTTCCTCCTCTTCATACCTGCTCTTATCTCGGTCCTCCCTTCCACTGTACATATCTCTATCTCTACTCCTCTCTCTCTCTCTGTCTCTTCTTCGTTCCTTGTCCATCTCCATATTTTTGCTGCTTTCTCGTTCCTTAACCCTTTTCCGCTCCCTCTCTAACTCCCCTTCCCAACTCTCTCTATCTCGTTTCTCTAGACTGCGATGCCTATCTCCTCTGCCAAAATATCTGCTGCTGTAACTAGTACTACGTTCCCTTTCACCATCCCTCACCAAATCCCTACTACCACGTTGCTCATTCCTACTGCGTCGAATCACTTTCTCTTCTTCAGAGTCATTCACATCCTGTTCGTAATGATGCCTTCTTTTCAAAATGGCCTCATCTTCCATTACACTTCGGGAACGAGATCTTTCTTTAGAATGATCAAATGACCTTGATCTACTCCTCCTAGCATCAACTTCATCACGAGCTCTATCATGCAAAGTTGAACGCGCCACCAGCTTATATTTGTCCCCCGAGTGTTCAGAGGACAATGATTTTCTCCTGTCACTTAATTTGTTTCCATCATCCTCCGATGCATCAACATCAAGATAACTCTTCTGCTTTCCACTTCTTCTTGACGGAGACCTAGATTCCCTCCACTGTCTATCATTCTCTTTAACATATTCCCGAGGTAAATCCCCATTGACATGACGCTCTTTATAAACCCTATCACTTATACAAGAATTAGTCGTAAGATCTTCATTAATCTTTTTCCCCACATTTTCTTTTGCAGCATCAAGTTCGCCAACTCCCTACCAAATCATGTCAAAAGGGTTTAAGCCCATGAACTTGCAAAGCATTAAGGTCTACAACTAAGAGAAAAATAAAAGTGTACGTAGTGAATGCCAAAGATATAAATATAAAAAAAAAATTGTAACCAGCTCTTACAAATCAACTGTAAGCCATGAGTCTCTCCATTGAAACGCCTAGGGGAAACTTCTTTTGCAATTGACTCATGCAGAATCTTTTATATGCATGAGACACTCACTCAGGTACTCTAAACAAGCTCTCACAAACCAAAAACTCATCATTCAATTCCATAAATAAAATATAAAAAAAAAAAAAAATCAACCCCCGTTTGGTTGCCAGGAATAGTTCAAAAATATAACAAAATTTTTAAAAAAAGATTATCAGCAAGCTTTGAATTTCAAAAATGTACATCGTTTCAAACCCGTGGAACAAATTTCTTTTTGCAAAACAATATATAATTACTAAAAATTTGAATTTTCGTTACTTCTTTTCCACAATTTTCACGGCAACCAAACAGAAACTAAAAGCAACCATAATGAATGTAAACAATAAATTATTAGATAGCTTAAAGGCAATCAGAACACACCGGATTTCTAGTATCGTCTGCATCAAGAAAATCAACGGCCTGGATTTCACCAGACTCCAATTTTTTCGTTTCAAAATTGTCCTCATCAAGAATCTCTCCTTCCTCCACGTCATCATCAAGCCGAGAACTATTATCTGCCGGAACATGAGGAGGGACATCGTCACCGCCGTGTTTGGTTTCGTCTTCGTTCTTCCTGCTTCGATTATGACGATGCCGGTGGTGACGGTGTTTGTGTCGTTTCGAGGATTTATGGGCTTCATCATCGGAGGTAGATCGATGGTGCTTGCGACGGGATTCTTGTTGCTGCCTATCGGTGGTCATTGGATCAAATTTGTCGAAATATAGGGCTAGGGTTTTTTTCAATTATTTTGTGGATGAGGCGATTTTTGAGTATCGAGAACGAAATAGAGAAGGGAGTGAATTTGCGAATCGTTAATGCGAGCGACTACGGGTGGCTTCCTTCTCGTGGGTTTAATATGACTCGGTTATTGTTGATTTTCAAAGGCCAATTTGTGGACGGATCACATAATGCAATCAATGGATTACACGAATTTCATTAGTTGGGCAATTCCACCGAAATAAATTTCTTCCATTATTCCCACGTCGCCAAATTCTTTGCTGCACCCCCCAAGTTTACTACTTGCCCCGCTCGTACAACTCTAATATATAATTAATAACTTTCTACCATTAAATAAATTTTGTATTAATTAGGATCATAATTTCTATTTTTTAAATGTTCTCTCTCATTTTTTATTTAATGACCATAATTAATATATTTTAAGTATTTATTTTATTTAATTATAATCCTTAATAAATTGTTAATCTAACATCAATGCTACTCATAATGGAGAACAAAGAGAATTCAATTAATGAAATTAAAGAGAACGTGCTTTTATGATTTCATACTCGTAATTTTAAATATTTTCTCTTTTAATTTTTAGTTTATTTATAAAATGTTATCAACACAATTTTGATATGCAAAGTATTTAATTTTTTTTTTGTTTCTACGTGAATTATTTAATTTTTTTTTCTAGCTGTTTCTAGTTAAATATTTTTATGACTTATTGTTCTTATATTGTCATGCTAATTGTATATACTTTTATTATTATGCAACAGTTCTTATGAATATGGGTTGTTTGTCATTAAATTGAATCTTTCACATTGTAAAATAAAAATAGCATATTACATATTATTTTTTTATTACATTTTATTTTTAGCAGTAATGTTGATATAATATTTCTTGATTAATTACTTTTTATTCTTTTAAGTTACCCTATTATCAATATATAAATATTATTAAATATTATTATTGCAACTTAAAATTTGTAAAATAAAGAGATAATTAGAACCCAAAGTTCTAAAAATCAATTTATTAATCAGATCTAAAATTCTGAATTTTAAATTAGAACTTGAAGTTCTTGAAAAAATTTCGAAATTAAAATCTGAATTTTTGAAAATAATTTCAAAATTAGAACCCAAAGTTTTAAATATTAATTCTTAAATTAAAACATAAAATTTTAAGTTTACAAATTACATATGAACTTGAAGTTTTGAGTATATGTACATTTTTATAGAACTTAAAGTTTTGAATATCAACTATTATATTAGAACCTGAAGTTTTAAGTTCATAAAATATTATGAACCTTAAGTTCTAAGTATATGCTCTTATTATACTTTCATGGTCCTTAGATATTTAAATGCACTATCAATGCTATAGCTTGGAAGGCACTATTCAAAAAAGAAAAATAAATATTATTGTAGCATAAAATTGAAGTTTATGATTTTTATTTTTGTGTTAAGTTGAGTTGATTATGATCACTAGACTAAAGAGATATACTCTCTTAGAGTAAAAGGTATGAAGTGCTCCACAAAAATATACGATTGCAAAATTATTGTTAAATATAACCCAATCTTATTTATCAAACACCTCACAACTAAAATTGTGTGGCAAAAATATTATTAAAGAGAATATACTAGAGAATACATTATCTATTTTTATACCTCTAATATGGTACTATTAGGATAAATTTATGAGTATAAATTTAAAATTATTTGAAATTATTTACATATCTTTTGTTTACCATGAATTATGTTCATTTATTTGTTTAGCATTCCTAGAAAATAATGTGAAGTAATATTCCCATAAGTAAATGTAAATGAATATGTTCAAAATGGTGAAATGCATATTATTGCTCATGCAGTGGTCATAAGTCTACATGAAACACAAAAATATACATAACCACTAAAAGTGAAATTTTATATGTATGACAATTATTGTTATCATTGTGGTATAAAATGACATTGATCATATATCTGTTGTACATCAAAATATCAAATAAAAATTTATCTGATACTTATGAAAGTAAATGATACAAAGATGAGACAAATTTTATTGATAATGAAGATTTAATAGATCTTCCATATCTTGTTGTCTTTAACCAAAGAAAAGGTAGTTTATCCCAATTATAATTTAACTTTTACCTTATATATATATATATTGTTCATCTGAACTCTTTTTGTCATCAAGTCAAATGTATTTTATGTTTTAAATCACTAAAGTAAAGTTGATAGTGTAACTATTAAAGATGGCATAAATCCTTGAGGGTAGGGGGTTAGGGGCTGGCTCGTTTGGTTGGGGATTAAGGCCAATTTTGGCCTTTTTAAGCAATTCGGTTCGGGATCGAGTCATTCTTCCTTTCCTTTGTAAGGATGATATTGCTTCCCTGTATCGACCTGTTACCTTTTAAAAATTTAAAGTGAAAGTTAATTAGAATACCCTAATATTTTGCATTCTTGAGGGTAAGATAGTGAGAAAACAAATTACATCATTGATAACATTAACAAATATACAAAAAGCTTGTTGATAAGCACCAATAATTTCGTAGGTCAGAGTAGAAAACAACAACATACACAAGTTAGTTAGTGATCTTGGGACTTGAGGTCTCACTTTTTACATTTATGCATAAGTAGCTATTTCATTCTTTTCAATTTCACGATCTTTTGAGGGATATATGCACATATACGTGATCATAAATAGCTTTTATCACTATCACACATATACAAGTATTGTAGCATATGATTTCTTTATTTGTGAACTTCATGTTTTTTAAGCATTAAAATTAGGTATATTTATATTTGATATTGATATCTAGCAGAAGGAATTTGATTTACTATGATTGGCATGTAATTATGTAGATTAATCCTCTTAATCTTTTAAGCCGATTTCAGTCACATTGAAATCACACTTTACGTGTTTAACTTAATGTTTGAGAGAGATAATGTTTGTTAACACTAAATAATAAGATGGATACAAATGAAAGTACTAACCTTCCGCATTAAGCCCAATCAGTCTTCGAAACAAAATCCATCCATGCTAAATTCAACCTCCAAACCTTTATTATTAACATGATTACCATATGCATCGAACATTTGGAAGAAACTAATAGACAAAACATGTTAATAAGTATAACCATGATCACTTTGTAGCTGCCTCATAGGTTTCCAATTATCCAACATTAAATATCGTGTTTTTTTTTGCTTCATTGTTGCCAGATTGAGCAATAAATCCTATATTCAAATGTGTACAATGAAGTTTTTTTATTTTCCAAAAGTGTTCCAAAATGTACAATTAGTATTATATTAAAGATGAATTGTGCCTAGACGAATTATAACAGTTTTCAAATCCAAGTAAGAGAAAAAAAAAAATCCTAAACTTGAAAATGATTCTCCATTAACCTGCTCTCAAAATAACCACCATGAAACATAATAAAGAAAAATGTTGTGAACTAAGACAAGCAACATTAAGGAATTTAAGCAAACCACCAGTAAGTTATGAATGATGAATTGATATGCCCAATATTTACAAATCATGTAAAACTGATGTTGGATATGTTAAAATATCAAATATAGAAAATTTAAAATGTGTTAAAATTTAATACTATTGTTAAGTTCATTCCCTAGGATTAAGTATTTGGGATTAATGATTTGTCAAAATGTAAGTTACCAAAATAAGGTAATGAAACATGCCAAATCAACATATCTATACATTCAATAACATCCCCAAAATAACTCAAATTTTAGCAGTTTAACTACAGAGCCTGGAAGTGTGTTACTTTCCAAATTTGGTAGTTAGATAGCAACATGCTACAAAGATCTAGGAGTGACTGATTCATACATATGTATAAAAACAAATGCAAGCACGATGACAAATTGATAGTAGAAATTAAATGATAGAACTAAGTTCTTTGAAATTACCTTAATTTATTACTTGAATAATTTAGAATCGTAATTTATTTTTATTTTAATTTTTTTTTTTTGTAGGAAATGGCAACATCTCATTCACTATGATTGGTAGATGATGAAGACTCACATAGTGCTAATGACGATGTACAAGGGAAAGAGATGTCGTCATTTCAAAAGAATGGAAGATTGAGGTTTGTTGTATGGGAATACTTTGAAAGAATAGAAAGTGACGAGATTAAAAAAGCAGCGTGCAACTACTATAAGTGTAAGTTAGTGCCTCGGGCTAATAATGGTATAAGAGATTTACATGATCATGTGAAATTTTGTATCATGCGAAAACAATAAAATATAGTTCGCTATACAAAGAAGTTGAATGGTTTAGAAAAGATTTATAGTCCTTTAACTTTATGTGGATGAATGTATCTTGTAACACAATCAAATGTGACATTATGCAATCGTATCAGTTGGAAAAAGCTAAAATGTTGAGTTGTTTTGAGCGCAATAAGAGTAAAATTGCCATCACAATAGATATGTGGATTGCTAGATCATAAACAATGGGATATATGACAATTACATGACACTTTATTGATGATTCTTAGATCTTGCACAGTAAAATCTTTAGGTAATTTCATTAATTTCATATAACAATACAATTTTGCATTCATTTGTTAACTTGGATTCTTTATCGAATAAAATTAATTAATTTTTTTTTGGTATTTATATATAGGTTCATGTGTGTTCATGCTCCACACACAGGCTAGGTCTTGTAGTATATATTATTCAAATCCTTAGTGGATCTTAATATAGATTGTAAGGTCTCAACCTTAATTATTGATAATTGTTCAAGCAATGATCATATGATATAATTTTTGTTAGAAAAGCTTGATAAGAGTGATTTAATCTTAGGTGGATAGTTGTTTCATATTTGTTGTACTGCTCATATTTTAAATTTGGTAGTTATAGATGGTTTATCTATTATTGGTAGTGTAGTTATTAAAATTAGTGATAGTGTTACGTTTTGGACAAGAACACCTAAAGAAAAGAAAATTTTGATGAAATTGCTCGTAGGTTGAATGTTTCTGTAATGGGTAATTGTTGTGATAATTTTTATGCAACACAAATATATATTATCGTTAACAAGTAATATAATAATAATGAGCATCGTTTTTATGAGGATTGAGAATTTACGAACTAACTACTAAGATAAACTATCTTTAATTTTATCTGAATGAATTGAATAAAGATACAATTTATGCTAAAACTAATTAACAACTAAATTAAAGTAAGGAAAGGTAAAGAATAATATCAATAAGGATGAGAGCTCTAGGGCATATAATTTCACCTAAACCAATATGAATTAATTCTGTCTATTTTTATTATCTGAAGTTGAAGACTATAGTTGATAATTAAGAATCCTAAAAAAATTCATTAGCATTTTTTAGAGTTATAATGAAAATATCTTCAATATATTAATTCACTACATTTCTATGTGAATTAGGATAATTAAATATTATTTAAGTTCATGAATTCAATGTATTGATTACACTAAGTATGAAGTATATTTCTATCTTATATAGACTTAATGACATTCATCATAAGATCACAAGCATAAATATCATTTTTAGGGCATCAATATGTAATCAAAACATCTAACTAGTGGCCAATTAGTTAGAAGCATTAAGAACAATGAAGAACATTTAGCCATTAATAAAAAAAATTGAATAAAGTCAAATAGGCAAATATCAAACATCTTAAAATGGCTACATCATAGCCCTAGAATATAAAACTTAGTTCATAATGTAAGAAAATAAAATTATTATGATTAAATTCAACATCTCAATAAAAAAATAAATAAGAGAATAACGAAAGTCTAATTTCTTCTAAGTTGCTATATAGCTTTCACCTAATCCAAGCTTCTTGTTAATAATTCTCTCTCTCTTTTTTTCCCTTCTTTCTCCTTTGGTGGCTCTCTTATTCTTTTCTCAATTCCTTCATTTTTGTATGTTTTGAAGAATCCCTTAAAAAAATCACTTAAAACTCTCATTTGCTTATTGAAAGAAGAATAAACTTTTTATTTCTTTTCTTAGTTACCATAGCACATTACTACTGTACGATTGTAGCAAATTACTATAGCAGTACCTAAGCACTCCTAGGCCAGTGGTTTAGAGCTTAACTCTCTATTTTGGTTTGAATTTGAGTTTGTTTTCTCCGTTTCAGAGCTTAGGCGCTCTCTCTTCATCTTTTGCTGCTTTTTAGCCTTTTTGACATGTATATGACTTAGGGGCTTTATTAAATGTTCTCATTGATGAAATCTCTCAAATCTTGAAAAAATAAGCAAATCATTCATTAAAAAATGATAAATCTTCTCAAAAACTATCTAAATGTTAAACCAATGATATCCAAAAATGTGAATATAAAATTCACTTATCAAATACCTTTAAACTTAACATTTTGCTAGTCCTCGAGTAAAAGAAAGAATTGAGTAAAAATATAAATATCCCTAAATAAGTGGTGATTTGGTTTAGCTAGCAGAATGGGCTTCAAAGATTTTTTTTAGAACATAATTGATGGAAAACTTATAACATTATAAACGTATAGAATTAATTCAAGTATCAAAAATTTGTCCCTACCTTAGATTATTTGTGTATGTGTGTGTATAAAACTTTATTTTCAGTCAAATGTTCATAACTTAAATACATTCATGCAAACAAGTGTATGCACAATTATTTTTAAACTTTAGAATTCCATATGCTTGCTTTTCATATCACTCTCTACTAATATAGGTAAAACATAACACTAAAGATCCTTAGGACTTTATTAAGCTTGTAACATATGGATGGGATAATGAATATCGTAGCTCAAATTACACAATGCACATAAACCATTCTAAGATCTTTGTTGAGCATGAACCACAACTTCAAATAAAACTACCATTTGCCTTTATATTCTCATTTCATCCACTTTATTCTTATTTAGATCCTCATTTTTCTACACCCCCAAACTTTTTGCTTTCAGTATAACAAAAAGGTGTCAATTTTTTTTTTCAATAAACTTAATTCCATCATTTTCTCCCAAAGTTAGACATAACTCAAAATATTTTTCCAGAGCGGTTAAGTGCTTTGGATGAAGGATAAGAAATGATAATTTATTCAAAAGTTGGGTTAAATGTATGGGTGACAAAGAAAAAATAAATAAAACTCAATAGGATAGATTAGGGATAAATAATAAAGCATGGTGATATTGAAAGGCTCAATCGTTCAAAAAATGACCTAAATCTTCTCCCAATTATAGTGTATCCTAGGATTTCTCCTTAAGTGACACTCAAGCAAGTTCTAGAATTACATGAGATTATTAAAAATACTAGATTCGTTTGAATTATTTAAGCAAGCAAAAATAATTGAGTTATTAAGGTTATAAGCTTAAAATGTTCAAAGAATCGCAAGCAAGTGTCAAGTAGGCACAAGAGTCAAAACACATACAAGTACATAATATTCCTTATTTTCCAAAAGCTATAAGTAGTTTAAACCAAAAAAACCCTCAAGCCAACACAACAAAATTTAAAAAGCATGCAATAGTAAAACAAGCAAACAAAATAACTTAAAATGAAGAGAAAAACCACACCCCCAAACTTAAAACGAACACCCCCAAACTTAAAACGAACATTATCCTTAATATAAAATAGAAATATGAGTTAAGGAACAAATGAATTCCTTGAATTAGAGTAGTGTCAAGACTCATCTTCATCATCGTTATCAAAATCGGTGATAGGTGAGTAGTGAGGGGACTTTTTTTTTTTAATTATTATTGAGCTCCTAGAGGCTCTAGACCAATGCTTAGACACTCTGCTCTAGGGTTTGGAGGGATATTTCAACTTTTTTTTTTTTGCATCAATTTGAGCGCTTATACCTTCTTAGTTAAGGTTCGCTTTGGTCTCTTGTTTGAGCCGATTTTTTTTTATATTCTACAACTTTTTGGTGCTTGACTCAACTCGTGAACTTTGCTATTGTCCTAAAATTTGCTTGGTTTCCTAAAAGATGTAAGTCTCATTATGTAAGGCTTTTAAAAATAAACAATCAAATGCTAATTAACAAAAATGAAACAAACACAAATTAAAAGGAAAAGTTTAAAACACTTGGGTTGCCTCCAAGAAGTGCTTGTTTTGTAGTCTTCAACTTAATTATTCGATGAAGCTTATCATCTTGTGTCCATTTTAATGATGAAAGGCTTTTGGCTATCCTTTTTTCAAACAATGTAAGCATTGAGTTGTTAACCATTCATTTTGACCTTCTGAGCATTACTTTGTGTCTTTACACCATTCCTTTCAATAAGCTGTTGTGATCTCTTAAAAGTATCTATGTTTGATGACCTGTTTAAATTTGTTGCCAATAGTTTAAATTTGTGATCTACTTGAAATACTTCTTTGGTGTAGTGATCAACTGTATTCACTTGAAAATAATTAGCTACTTTGCTTGGTTGCTTCATTACCTTGAAGACTTTCAACATGACTTGTTCATCTTGAACCCTTAAAATAAGTTTTTCTTTTTGCACATCAATAAGAGCTCTCTCAATAGCTAAAAATGGTTGACAAAGAATTATTAGAATTTCTTGATACTCCTCAAGGTCTAGAATAATAAAGTCAACTAGGAAAATGAACTTGTCTACCTTTACTAGGATATCCTTGACGATTCCTTTTGGATATTTGATGGACATATCTGCCAATTACAATGAAACGATTATTAACTTTGCTTCCCCCAAATCACATAGTTGTAACATCCCTAAATCCGGAGATGTTACCGACAGGTGATGAAACTCACCATCACCCTAAGCCTATCTCTTTCTTTGTTTATCTGAATGTATACATAACTCTTATAAATTCATAACAACATGTAACATAATGTATGTAATGCATAAGGGCAATATACCGTTCCATGAAACATAAATAGAATACATTAATGTTATACAATGACTGGCGCCATGCAAATTATGATGAAATACATGCTAAACTTTAACTATAACACTCCGTTCACGTTAGACCCATATGCCTTAGTGACTGCAGTGCATATCCATGCCTCTGCAGGTGTCGTCTCTTTACTATAATGTTTATCTCTTTCTAATTGAGTACCTAACCTGCAAAACTGGAAATGTGAGGGATGAGTCTCAAGAAACCCAATAAGCAAATAGACATAATGTAAGGAAATATATTTTAGGGAAAATAAATTCTATTGTATGTAAAATTCAATGTAGAATTTAAACTCATAATCATACTCATCATCTGCTGTAATTAAATCATTTTAAAATCTGTATAATCATAAAATTGAAAACAATATTATACTTGAGCTCTTCTGCTTTTCTAAAATTAATTTTTGAAAACTCGTGAAATACAATTCTTTGTAATAAAAATCATCTTTAAAAACTGTCATTTGAAATATGTAAAATGGTAGTTCTAATATATTGGCCTGTGATACCATAAACAGCCAAAATATATCTCTGAGATAAGGGGATATATATATATATATATATATAATTTTATTGAGTTCAATGTTGGATTTGTTAAATTTTTTTTTACTTTTTTATTTTATTTTGCTTCATTATATGTAATGTTAAAGTAAGAGATTTTATCTTTTTATTTGATTTTCCTAATGTTTTTTTTGTGTGTGTGTGTGTTTGTTTTTTTTTTTTATTTATTTTAAAAGTGTCATATTCATTCATTTAGAGATTTTCTGACAGGCAGCATTAAGCTTAGATGAATACTAAGATTGCTAAATCCTTTATCATCTCATGCATTCATTTCATACTATAAATGCATCCACGTAGCATTTGCATAATAATGTAACTTTCAATTTTGAAGAATACATAGAAAATGAGTGAAAATAACAACAAAATAGCAAAAGTTGTAAACACAATATTAAGTTGATTACACTAAAATGACATATTCAGTAAAATACATTAAATCTTTACGCATCATTTAAGCAAAAATTTTCAATATAAATGTTCACTTAGTGATTGAAGTTTTCCAAACTAAGTTCACTATCATTTTCATGGCAATTTGCAAATTGTAATAGTGACCCAACTATTGCAAAAGCGAGGATAAGACACGAAAGGCGAGGACGAAGACGGGTACCGAAATGACAATCCCTGACCCATTGCCATCTCTAGTAACTATACATGTTATTCTTTGAGATAAAAAAAATATTTCCAGAAACTCACAAAGATTGAAGCTAAGGTAAACGCTATATCATATCTTGTAGATTTGATAGAAGGCTCTAACAGAGTCATAATCTTGCATTCATAATGTCTTATATTCAATTAAATTTAGAAGAAATATGCTCAATTTTAAGGATATTTGTCAAAATGATATTATATAGAGACTATAAATGATAATAATATAAAGTATCTCTGCATTACTTCTAATGTCTTAGGCAAGCATACAACTATAAATACAGTTGAGAGCTACGTAGTAATGAACTAGAAGTTCATTAATCCAAAAACGTTTATAATATGGCATGACGGTCTTAGTCACCCAAGGTTTACAATAATGCTTAAAATCATTAAGAATTTTCATGAACACCCATTAAAGAACTACAATATTTTTATTGTCCAATGAGAATATTTGTACCTCTGCTCACAAGGAAGATATGGGGATAGACCATCCCCTTCTAAAATTGATTTTAAGTTCTCATTATTCTTATAGAGAATTCAGGAAGACATTTGTGGGCCTATTCACCTACATAGTAGGGCATTTCGTTATTTTATGGTCTTATTTAATACATCTTTTTATTGGTCATATGTTTGTTTATTATCTACTCGTAATATTGCATTTGCTAGATTGCTTGCACATATTATCAAAATAAGGGTATAATTTTATGATCATCCGATCAAAGATTATATGTCTAGATAATGCTGATGAGTTTACTTCTAAGATATTTGATAACTATTGTATGTTAGAAGGGGTTGATATAAAGCGTTATTTTTCACATGTCCATACACAAAATGGATTTATTGAATCACTTATTAAATGGCTCTAGGTAATTACTCGAACTTTATTTGTATGCATTAAATTACAAATTTTTGCATGGAGACATGTTATTTTATATGTTGTGACATTAATTCATCTTAAACCAACTGCCTATCATCAATACTCCTCACTGTAACCTAACTTGGTCATTAACCTGATATTTCATATTTACACACTTTTGGTTGTGTTGTATATATTCCTATAGCTCCACAACAATATAATAATATGGAACCCCAAAGTAGTTTGAGGATTTATGTTAGTTTTGACTTACCTTCTATTATAAGATATCTTGATAGGTGATCTATTTACCTATATTTTGTAGATTATTATTTTAATGAGATAGTTTTTCCACCATTACTAGGTAAAATCGCCTCTTAAAGTAAGACTTAAACTTTCATAGAAAATAATTACTGTCTCATTTTAATCCTCACACTAATTAATCTAAAAATGAAATACAAATGATAGTGAAGCTTAAACAAATTGCAAAACAATTACCAAATCATATATACCAAATGTCAATATACCAGGTCGGGTGATTATTTCTAAAGAACAATTTAATCAAATGGCAGCAAATGAATATTCTCATGTACGCTAAAAGCGTGGTAAATCAACTAGTTCGAAAGATGTTATTCCGCAAAAGAGAAAATCAAAAAATCATAATCTTGTAGAAAATAATTCCTCGAGCAATAAATGTACCCACTCTTTTTGAACCACTAAAGTTAATAGTCCCTAAAGCAACATTTGTCACTCAAGTGACACAAATCTCTTAACCATCACAAGCATTTAAAGAGGTTGTTGCCTCTGTAAAGGTACAATAATTAAAAAATAAAGAAAAGTCTACAAATTTACATATACAGAAAAAATGTGCAGTCATAATGAAATAATCATCGACAATGTATTATTAACCAACAACTGTTAATGAATCTATACCAGCAACTATTGATGAATCTAGATAGGTTGGCCTAAAAGAAAAGAAGCAATTTAAGCATAATTGCCTTTTCTTGCCAAACTTCAAATATTTGGACATGTAGTCCTGACACCTGAAAATGTTAAACCCGTTGGATACAAATGGGTATTTGTAAGGAAAAATAATGAAAATAACGAGACCACAAGATATAAAGCACGACTTATTGCTTAAGGTTTTTTGCAGAGACTTGAAATTGATTTTGATGAAACATATTCTTTAGTTATGAATACAATTACATTTAGATTTCTAATAAGTTTGGCATCTTAGAAAGACTTGATATGCATTTTTTAAACATAGTGATAGATTATTTATATAAGTTACTTGACACTAGCGTGTGTGTGTGTGTGTGTGGGTATGTGAATTCCTAAATAATTCAAAATACCAGCAGCACATAACTAAAGGATTGCAATTTATTCTCAAATCGATACAAACTTAACGAAATATTTATCCATTAATCTACTTATATTAAAAAAATTTTAAAACGGTTAAATATAGATAAAAACTCATTTATTAAATATTTTTATGGTTATTTGATCTTTTGATCCTAAAAGGGATATATTTCGCTCTAAAGAAGATGGTGAATAGATATTTTGTTTGGAAGTATCCTATCTTAATGGAATTGTGGCTTTATTATATCTAACATAGTGTACTAGACCAGACATAACTTTCTATTTGAATTTATTAGCCAGATTCAATTATAGACCTACTCGTCGACATTGGAATGACGTTAAACATATTTTTTGTTATTTTCGTGAAAGAGTGGATTAGAGATTATTTTATTCCATTGAACAATATGAAATATAGGACTAATGGTTATGAATATGCTTTGGTTATCTTTCTGACCCTTATAAAGCTTATTTATAAATGAAATATGTTTTCACATAAAATAATACAATAACTCATGATGATCCACGAAGCAAACTTTTTGTTGCTAATTCTTCTAATCACTCTATATCCTTGCACTACATGAAGTAAGCAAGGAATGTATATATTTGTAATCTATTATCCATTATATTCAGAATACATGCAACTTATATTCTACTACAAATATTTCAATAATAATATATGAAAACAATAATGTTTGTATTACTCAAGTTAAAGGAGGATACAATACAAAAGATCGAGTCAAACATATATCATCTAAGTTCTTCTACACTCATGTGTTCCAGTAGAGTTAACATATTGATATAAACAAATACATTCCTTTGATAATTTTGTTGACATCTTCACTAAAATTTTACCTACATTAACTTTTGAGGAATTAGTACATGGCATTGGTATGCATCGACTCCACAAATTGATATTTATTATCTTTAAAAGGAGAATTTTGTTACAGCGAGCATAATCTGTTACAAAAGAAGAATTAGAGGAATATTTGAACAAATGTGCATTGCACTTTCTTTTCCTTCATCTAGATTTTGTCCCACTAGATTTTATTGGTAAGGTTTTTAATGAGATAGTATTAAGCACATTCAACAAAATTAAAATAGTATCATCCAATGGGAAGTGTTGAAATTTGATTTATGGATTACACCGCTTTCATTAATTGGCCGATTCCACCGAAATCAATTTCTTCTACAATTCCCACATTGCCAAATTCTTCATTACCCCATGTTTTGAAAATATCTATGCAGCGTAAGTGCACACTATCGTGAACAAGTAATAAAGTGATGATTAAGTATCATTTCCACGAGCATTGTTCAACTAAACTCTAAGTACCGGTTTCTACTACTTTTAATGTTATCTAATTAAATTAAATAACATATTGGTTCACTAACTAATTGACAAGTAAATTAAAATAGAGTAAAAACTAAAGTTGTAGTCAAATGGAGAGAATTTTAGGGCATCTAATTTCACCTAAACTAATCTGAATTTAGTTTACCTACTCTTATTAATTGAAACTAAGTCTATCATTGATAATTAAGAATCTCACATTCATTCATTAGCCTTTTTTTTTTAAAAGTGATAATAAAAATATCTCTAACACATTTACTCACTATTTTACTATATGAATTCAAATAGTTAGAGATTTATAAATTCTACACAACAATTACACCAAGCATGCAAGTATATCACTATCTTACTTAGACTCAATGACATTCATCACAAGATCATAAATATAAAGCACAATTTCTAGGGCATTAATACGTAATCAATTCATCTATTCAATGGTCAATTGTATTAGAAGCAATAAGAACAGAGAAGAATGTTCAACTAAATAATATAGTGTCAATTAACTCAAGTAAATAAATATTAATCTTTCATAGTCTCGCTATATCATAGCCTTAGAATAATGAATTTAGTTCATACTAAAAAAACTACAATTAAGAAAAATAAATTCAACATCTTAAACCAAGAGAGTTAAAGAAAAAAGAATAAAACTCATAAGCGATGGATTGAAGGTCTTGACGTTTTCTTCTCTGGATTTTCCTTTGTTTTTCTCCTTTTCCTTTGTTCTCTTCTCTATTTTTTGTCCCTAATGTCTCTACCCCATTCTGAATGTGATAATCACTTGTTTTTATTCTCCTCTATTTTTCTAAAGGAAAAAAGTTGGACAAACAAAAAAATATCCATGTCGGCACGCCATTGCTCCCAACCCTAACACCCCTAGTGTCACGGTACTGAAGCTATTGTCTTCACTTATTCTTCTTGTTTGGGGCTAAGGCTTTGGAGACACAGAGCCATGATGCTAAATCTACTATTTGTTCGTTTGCATTTTCTTATTTTGGAGCTGAAATGATATCATTCCGAGCTCAAATGTTGTCTTTTTGATGTTCCATCATTTTGTAACCTTGTTTTTATTCAAAAATAACTCCAAATCATCTTCAAGTGCCAATTTTTTCAAAACTGAAAAATCAAACTATAAATGTGATTATACATTCATACACTCTCGAAAACTTAACTAAAAATCAAATAAAATTTATTCAAATTATAAGTATTGCTGGGTATAGTCCAATATGCATAAGGCGCAAAAGAATAAAAACTTGAAATAGCCCTAAAGAAAGAGACGGATGGTGTTTCAAGACTAACTGCTACCCAAGGAGAGCTATTCAAATGATAAAGAGCCTGGGACTTATTTGGCAAAAGAATAAAAAGGTTTCTGGTCGTCATAATAATAAAGCGTATGGCGAGGACTTTAGTAGAGATAGGAGCCGAAACCTCTCAGAATCACCAGGAGGCTCGAATCAAGTCTTATCCTAGGGATGTACCATAAAGGTTTCGGTCACTTCTCATTAAGGTCTTGGCCATAGCTTATGAAGGTCTCGGACAAGTAACGCCAGAGCTTATCTTAGGATAATAACAATCCCCAAATAAAGATTTTCGAGACCTTGCTACAATTACTTATCAGTAAATGATTCATCTCTTTCCCATATGTTCTTGGATTATTCCATAACAAGGATTCTTGCCAAATTAAGCTTCTTACATAATAAGAATTCTAAGGGTACAATACCACCAAATCCGGAAGCAGATGTCTAACCTATGGAATCTTTGTGATTCTCGCATAGTGAGATTCTAGTTACTAGATTTCATAGTATTTTGCTATATTAAGGAGATAATAACATTTATAAAAGGAGATCAACTATAACTAAGTACGACGATTGAAACTTGGGCAAAAAGAAATACTATAATCCTTCTTCAGCTTTCTTTTTTTAATAACTACAAGCAAAACCCTAACTTAAGCATTAGAGGGTTTTTGTCGAACAACCGACTTTTCACCCTCATAGATCTCAATTGTGGTTGCAAGTATTATGAGTTTGTATTAGAAGAAGAAAGAAGACTGTTGCTGGTACACATGATCCACAAAAAGGATTTTTGCTTCATCAATATCTGACGCAATCTGTGGGAATCTGAACAAAAAGTCAGAAATAACCACAATAAGGAAAACATGGTAACTTCACAAACGTATGTGACAAGAAATAGAGCAATGGTGAAGGCAAATCCTCATGGCAATGTTGTGGATGGTCATACGGCTGTTAATCCGGATATTGGTGATCAACCACTACCATTAGAGAACATGAACCGTGATTTAGAAGGTTCGTCACAGCACTAACTCCCCCCTCATCCAGAAATGGCAAAAATAGCCTGGTTGACCAAAAGGTTGGTGGAGAATGAAAACCAACACGCGAAAAATGATAGGCAGATTCAAGCCTTGACTAAGGAAGTAGCATGAATAAGGAAGATGTTTCAAGTTGGTTCCTTGGCGTTAAAAATGCCCAAACTAGTCCAAGCTGTTGAGAGCAGTGTGCTGGATGCAACGCACACAAATCATCTGACAGAGCATTGCCAAAACACTACCACGAGAAAATACATTGCCTTAGAGAAATGAAAAGGGAAGAATTTTAGATATCCCTTCAAAGAACCTCAAGGTAATGATGATGCTGATAAGCTCTATGACGAGCCACCCAAATGTTTGAATATTCGCCTAACGATTTGACGATAATTCGTAAAAGGGAATCAGGTCACGATCCTGGCCAAGAGGATATGAGAGTGTTTCTAGATCAAAAATGACGAAGAGAAGGCTCTATGCGGAGTCTGTCCCAAAGGAAGAGATCTAGAGAAGTCAGTGATTGAGTTGAGAACTTAGAGGTTTGTTTTCAAAAATTAGTAGAAGAGTTGAAAGACTAGAAGAAGAGGGAGAGGCAAAGGGGAGGGGGGGGGGGTGAGAAGGGTGGGGTTGAGCGCGATGCTTCGCTAAAGATGAGTTTTTACTTAAAATATTCATTTTCCAAAAAAAATACTGAACCTCGTTCTTCCCTGAAAATTCAAGATACCCCATATCAATCTTTCACAAGCAAAACCGACCCATCGCTGCACATGGATCTATTTAGAAAAATGACGTCAATTCAGGGTTGGATGAATCCTAGATGTGTCCCTTATTTCCGTTGACTCTGGACAGACAAGCAAGAAAATGGTTCACCAATCTGACACTTAGCAGCATCAGCAACTTTGAGCAGTTGTACGGAGTCTTTGTTGATGAGTTGAGAGGCGCTAACAATAACCTCAAGACTCTAAGTTCATTGCTACTCATGAAGCAAGGAGAGAATGAAAGCTTCAGGAGCTTCATCAAAAGATATCATTATGAAGTGATGGAATTGGAGGCTTATCATCACTCTTTAGCTTTATAAGGTTTTAGGAAAGGTTTATGAGTAAATCGAGGATGGTACGCTATGAAGAAGCCTTCTGTTACCATTTATGAAACCGCTAGAAGAAAGCTATTGAATGATATTGAGATTGAAGATCAAATCACTCTAAAGATGAAGGAAGAAAATTTTTTTAAACCATGATCTTTTGAAAGGGCTAGAAATCTCAGGATCGATCCGAGAAGAAAACGTGACTACAGGAGAAGCTTTTGTGATATTAACAGAAAAAGTAGAAGAGGTCAAGGTTAGAATGAGACAACCAGTGGAAGAGAGAATTTTCACTCGAAAGGGTACTGTTAACTTGCGAGAGAAGACACAAGGGGAGTAGCTCATGTTCAAAGAGATCAAGCTTGCACTACTTTAAAAGTCTCACTCTCACAGGTTTGGAAGAATATCATAAGACGATGAACTATACTGGTGGAATGCCACCCATTAAGGGCCAAACCACTGGAAGAGGCCAAGAATAAGTTTTGCGAGTTCTACCAGAGTGTTGGATATCTGGCGGATGAATGTTTTGACCTCAGAAGTCAGGTGGAAATACTGTTTCAGAACAATTACCTACAAGACTTGATAGCTGGATAGGAAGATAGAGCTAAAGTCTCGGATTAGGATATTAAGTGTAGATTGAGGCGAAAAGAAAGGACTGTGGTGATCTCAGGTGGAGCAACATTGGCTGAGAATTCAAACAGATCTAAAAAAAGTTACTCCAGATACTCTTTACCCAACACCTCGTCGGATATCCAAATCTTGAATGTCCGAGCCGAGAAGAAATAAAAAATCGCCTCGGTACCTATTATGTTCACGGATAAAGATGAAGTGGGAGTGCATTACTCACATGACGATGCCTTGATAGTAACCTTAACGATGGGAATGTCTTAGGTCAGCCGAATCTTAATAAACGTGAGAAGTTTAGCTGATATTATCTTCAAGGAAACTTTAGATTCTTTGGGAATAGAAGATCTGAGACTTTGACCTATTGAGACCGCCCTCTATAGATTTGGGGAATCGTACGTTTACCCATTGGGAATACTGCAGTTACCTATCACAATGGAAGAATGGCCTTACCAGAAGATTATAATGGTGGAGTTCCAAGTGGTCGACCTTAAAATGTCCTACACCATGATTTTTAGGAGACCTTTTCTTAGAACCACGAAGGCAGTAGAGAGCATTCATTATCTGAAGTTGAAATTCCGAGCAGGAGAGAGGATCAGGATTGTCAAGGGAAACCAAAAAGAAGCCCAATCATGTTTTGTGGTGCCCAACTCCTGAAGAACTAAAGTCCAAACTCAAGGACATCTGGAAGAAACATTTGGGCATGTTCGCATGGTCTCATGAAGACATGCCGGGTATTGACCCGCGAGTAATCTCTCACTGACTCTTTATTGATCCCCAACATAAACTAGTAAAGCAAAAAAGAAGACGATTTAATGAACAAAGGAGAGAAGCAGTACACGCTGAAGTCGACAAGCTGATGAAAGCAAAATTCATCAGAGAAGTGCATTACCCAGAATGGGTATCAAATGTGGTAATGATTAAAAAGGCCAACGACAAATGAAGAATGTGTGCAGACTTTACGGACTTGAATAAAGCCTGTCCTGAAGATAGTTTCTTTGTCCTTCAAATTGATCAGTTGGTGAACTCAACAACTAGTCATGAATTATTAAGCTTTATGGATGCGTTCTCGGGATACAATTAGATCAGGATAGGCGAATCAAACCTAGAGAAAATAACATTTATTACCGATTAAGGATTATACTGCTATATAGTAATACCTTTCGGATTGAAAAATGCTAAGGCTACCTTCCAAAGGTTAGTCAACTAGGTCTTCAAACCAATAATAGGTGAAACTATAGAGGTCTATGTGGATGACAAGATTACTAAATCTCAGAAAGCCCGAAACCACCCCAAGCATTTAGAAGAAATCTTCTCCTACTTAAGCAAGTATAAAATGAAGTTGAATTTTAAGAAATGTGCATTTGGAGTTTAGGTTGGGAATTTCCTTAGATATATAGTTAATAAATGTGGTATAGAAGTCAATTCGCAGAAGATCAAGGCCATATTGGATTTGAAGTCTCTGTCCAACCTCAAAGAGCTTCAAAGTTTGACGGGGCGAGTAACAATACTTAACAAGTTCCAATCTAAAGCTACCAATAGATGCTTCCCTTTCTTTTAGATCATGAAAAAAAGGAAGAAGATTAAATGGATAGAGGAATGCGAGCACAACTTTCAGAAGCTGAAGCAATATCTTGCATCCCACCTCACCTGACAAGACTTGAGATCGAAAAAATGCTTTACTTGTACCTCGTGGTAAGCGACCATTCAGTAAGCTCAGTCTTAGTGAAAGAAGATTCTGAGAAAGTTCATTGTCCCATTTATTACACCAGCAAGGCACAACTAATCATTGAGATGAGATACTCGCCGCCAGAAAAGCTAGCATTAGCATTGGCGATGGCAACAAGGAAACTTATACCCTACTTCTAAGTTGATCAGGTTGTGGTGCTAATGAACCAACTGCTAAGACAATTCCTACATCGGCCAGACCTCTTAGATCGATTGATCAAGTGGTATGTTAAACTTAGCGAGTATGATATCATCTACAAGCCTAGGAAAGTAATTAAGGGTCAAGCTTTAGCAAATTTCATTGCCGAATGATCGGTGTCGGAACACCTCATTGTCTACCAGATAGCAGAACAGCCTTCTGACCTAGAAGATCCAACCACCCCAAATGAAGAAGTGGCGATCTGAAACCTCTTCATCGATAGAACTTCAAACGCTCAGAGAGGGGAACTGGTATGGTCCTATAAGTTTAGAAGGGATTGTGGTAATGTATTCCTTAAAGTTTGATTTTATGGTTACCAATAACAAGACGGACTACGAAGCGTTAATTGTAGAGGTCAAGTTAGCTCTGGCTCTAGGAATCACAGGTCTTGATAGTCACTATGATTCTCAATTAGTGGCCAGCCAACTGGATGGTCAGTTCTAAGTGCGCAAAGGTAATATGCAGGCATACTTGAAAAAAGTCAAGTAAATACTAAACGCGTTGAAGACCATCAGAATCAAACATATTCCGAGAGCCGAAAATTCAAAGGCAAACATGCTAGCAAGACTGGCCTCTACGTTTAAATGAAGCATTCCCACCTCGGTACTGACAGAAATACTAGAACAGAGCAGCACAGAAGATGAAGACCACACGCGTTACGTATCTTAATTAGATTAGCATTATTGTTAGGTTGATGAGATAAGGTCTTATATTCAAGACGGTAAGATAAAGAGTAGGCAAGAAAGGTTAGAAATAGGTCGACAAGATATACCATCATTGATGGAAAACTATACAAGCAGAGATACAGTATTCCCTACCTAAAATGCCTGAGACCTAAGGAAGCTACTCAGACCCCATATGAAATTCATCGAGGAATATGTGGCGAACATGGGGAAGCCCGAGCTATAACCCACAGAATATTGAGGCAAGGGTATTACTGGCTAACAGTTTCTCGAGATGTAGCACAGCTAGCTAAAACATGTCATGAGTGTCAGGTACACGACTGCATTACTAGATAACCTTTAGAGAAATTAACTTCCCTAGCGAATCCTTGGCCATTTTTCCAATAGGGGTTTAATCTCATTGAACCTTTACTGCGAGCTTATGCAAACACTAAGTATATTGTAGTGGCTATCGACTACTTCACAAATTGGGTGGAAGTCAAACCCTTGGCGGCTATCACAAAAAAAGGGTCACGATATTCATTGAGCACAACATCATCTACAAGTTTGGAATACTTCAAGTGCTAATCATAGATAATGGAAAGTAGTTTAACAATGCAAACTTCAAGGAGTTCTGCTCAGATTTTGTAATTGACCTCAGATTCGCAACTCCAGCTTATCCTAAAGCCAATAGACAAGTGGAAGTAGCCAATAAAGTCATAAAAAATGCCCTATAAAAGAAGCTCAAGGAATACAAACATTCGTGGATTAACAAACTTCCTAAGGTTCTTTGGATGTACCGAGTCACACCCAAGGTCGCTATAGAAGAAACTCTCTATAGCTTGGCTTTCGTATATAAGGTGATGATTCTAATAGAAGTAAGCATACCAACTTTCTGTGTCAGCAATTTTGACAAGAAGTCCAATGATGAGGGTTTGCGTTTGAAATTAGATATATTCAAAGAAAAGAAAGAAATGGTCGTGATAAAGGTCGTAACCTACCAATAAAGGTAGTGAGATATTTAAACTAGAAGGTTCGGCACCGCTCCTTTCAGCTAGGAGACTAGGTCCTGAAACAAGTAACCCTAAATACCAAGGTTCCAAGACAGAGCGTTCTAGGTGCAAACTAGGAAGGGTCTGGAATGCTGAATGCTTGAAGTTGTATTACTCTTAGAAGCATCGAAAATTTTTGTAGCAAATTCCCTTAGAAGTTAATAAAATTATTTTTTATTTTTCACTTCTAAAGTTAGCCAATAGATAATATTATCCTCAACTCAAACAAGTCATGAGTACGGTCTCAGAGAGTATAAGCAAAAGAGGTTCTCGAATGATCTTATCAAATGTTTCGGGGTAATCTCCTCCTGAAACTCGAACACTGATGACACGGTTACAAGGCATTCAGCTTTCTATTTTCCTTGAGGTAATATTATCCTCAGCTCAGACAAGCCCTAAGCACGGTCTCAGAGAGCATGAGCAAAAGAGGTTCTCAGATAATCTTATCAAACATTTCGGGGTAATCTCCTTCTGAAGCCTGGACACAGGTGACACAGTTCCTAGGCGTTCAGCTTTCTATTTTCCCTGAGGTAATATTATTCTCAACTCTAACAAGTCATGAGTACGGTTCGGATAGCATAAGGAAAAGAGGTTCTCGGATGATCTTATCAAACGACTTGGGGTAATCTCCTTCCGAAGCCCAAAAATGGGTGACACGGTTCCTAGATATTAGCTTGTTATTTATTCCCAAATGATATAATTTCCGGCCCAAATAAGCTGCTGGGCTTGGTTTAGGAAATGATTAATCAAAAGAGTTATCAAGCGACTAATACGAAGCATGTCAATAAAGTCTGGGATACAAGTAGACTTTAAGTGAAAGGAGTTGTTAATGCCTGAAGAATGAACAGTTTATGATATTATTATGCCAAGTTAATGTTAACAAGTAATCCAAGTCCGTAAGGTAAGTAAGGATTATACAGAACTACTTAATGAAAGAAAAAGGGACCAGTTAGAGGATAGAGAAAATCAAAAGTCTTGAAAGGAAATTTCATTAATTAAAATATTACATATAAAAAAATTAAAACTAAACTTCTACAATGTGATTGACTGGAGGGTCAACAAGAGGAGGTGGATCTACTAGAGGAGTCATCGGGTCAGTTGGAAGAGTCGTCAGGTCAGCAGGAGGAGCCTCTATCTGTTCTATAGAAGAGACTTCCATGGGGGCATTTGCAGCAAAGGGCTCAATAGAAAGGCTGGTAACAGACTCCATTAGGGCACAAACTTGATCTTCATATTAGGGTGCCCCTTTCTTTCAAGGAACACCCCATCAGAACCTTTTTCTTCTTGTGCCAGAGTTGGACACCCCAAGACTTCATGTAGCCAACCCAGGTCCAGATCAGGATATTAGCCTTAGAGCATCTCACAAGTCAGGTCAATGCTATAATTGACCTACTTGAGAAGCTAAACTTCCATCTTTGCCTCGTCATCCTTGACCTTCTTAGCCAGGAACACGAACTTTTTCTTCTCGGCGTCCAAGCTCGCTCGCAACTCTTCACATGCCTTATTCAAGCTCTAAAGACGTGTTTCTCCCTCCTCTCTCAGGTTGTCTAGCTTGGACCTTAAGGCCTTTGCTATCCTATTCGCTTCAGACTGAGACGACTCAGTCGTAGCCACTCTTATTTGGAACTCCTCATGCTCTTTATGCACTATGCCAAAGTTGAATTCGTACTTGCTTCTTGTTAAAGCCATGTCTTTCTCTGCCTTCTCGGCCTTTGATGCTTGAGAGTAATCTCCAGTAAGAGCACCGTGTTACAGAATGGTCGAGTAGAAGATTTGAA